>RCUC01126768.1:17500-28535 GCA_003697995.1 Taxidea taxus jeffersonii | reverse complement strand
AAAAGACAGCCTTTTCAACAAATGGTGTTGGGAAAATTGGACAGCCACATGCAGAAAAATGAAGTTGGACCATTTCCTTACACCACACACGAAAATAGACTCAAAATGGATGAAGGACCTCAACGTGAGAAAGGAATCCATCAAAATCCTTGAGGAGAACACAGGCAGCAAGATCTTCGACTTCAGCCGCAGCAACTTCTTCCTAGGAACAATGCCAAAGGCAAGGGAAGCAAGGGAAAAAATGAACTATTGGGACTTCATCAAGATCAAAACTTTTGCACAGCAAAGGAAACAGTCAACAAAACCAAAAGACAACTGACAGAATGGGAGAAGATATTTGCAAAGGACATATCAGATAAAGGGCTAGTATCCAAAATCTATAAAGAGCTTAGCAAACTCAACACCCAAAGAACAAATAATCCAATTGAGAAATGGGCAGAGGACATGAACAGACATTTCTGCAAAGAAGACATCCAGATGGCCAACAGACACATGAAAAAGTGCTCCACATCAGGGAAATACAAATCAAAACCACCATGAGATACCACCTCACACCAGTCAGAATGGCTAAAATGAACAAGTCAGGAAATGACAGATGCTGGCGAGGATGTGGTGAAAGGGGAACCCTCCTACACTGTTGGTGGGAATGTAAGCTGGTGCAACCACTCTGGAAAACAGCATGGAGGTTCCTCAAAAAATTGAAAATAGAGCTACCTTATGACCCAGCAATTGCACTACTGGGTATTTACCCTAAAGATACAAACTTAGTGATCCGAAGGGGCACGTGTACCCGAATGTTTATAGCAGCAATGTCCACAATAGCCAAGTCATGGAAAGAACCTAGATGTCCATCAACAGATGAATGGATAAAGAAGAAGTGGTATATATATACAATGGAATACTATGCAGCCATCAAAAGAAATGAAATCTTACCATTTGCGACAACATGGATGGAACTAGAGCATATTATGCTTAGCGAAATAAGTCAACTGGAGAAAGACAACTATCACATGATCTCCCTGATATGAGGAAGTGGAGATACAACGGGGGTGGGGGTTAAGGAGGTAGGAAAAGAAAAAATGAAACAAGATGGGATTAGGAGGGAGACAAACCAAAAGAGACTCTTAATGTCATAAAACAAACTGAGGGGGGTGGGGGGGAGAGGGATTGGGAGAGGGTGGTGGGGTTACATTATATGTTTAAATAAAAAAGCTTAAATAAAAAAAGAAAAAAAAAGACTTAATTAAAAAAAAAAAAGATTTGGAGTTTGACTCAGCATATTACCAAGACTGTATTAATTTGGCCAAACCCTTATGGAACCCTTAATTTTATGTGTGTTCTGAGTAGGAAGTAGGTGAGTTGATGGGTTCTATTAGACGGTTTGTCAGAGATAGAAAATTTGTTAAAGAAACAAAGTGTCTCAGAATTGGGCTTCAGTTTGAAGAAAGCAAACTGATGTAACAAATTAGCATGGCTTTCCCAGGTCCTCAGAACAATCCTTGAACTAGAGACCTTAATCCTAATTCAATGGAATTGGCCTAAGGGTCCAGCCTGAGAAGTCAAGAGGATTAACACAAAGAATATGGTCTACCCAACAGATGATACCATGTTCCCTTTTTCAAGTGTTTATTGAATGCCTTTTTTGTATGTAGTATTGCATTGGGTGCTGGGAGATAGAAAGGTGGAATGTGCCATGTGGTTCTGCCTCATTCATTGTTCAATACACACTGATTGAGCAACCCTTAAACATTGTAAAGGCTAGCACTCTACTGGTCCTTGGGGATATCATGCAATGTTTCCTTAAGAAATACCATTTGTAGGATGTGAGGGCGATCTGGCTGCGACATCTGTCACCCCATTGATCACCAGGGTTGATTCGGCTGATCTGGCTGGCTAGGCGGGTGTCCCCTTCCTCCCTCACCACTCCATGTGCGTCCCTCCCGAAGCTGCGCGCTCGGTCGAAGAGGACGACCTTCCCCATAGAGGAGAGGACCGTTCTTCGGTCAAGGGTATACGAGTAGCTGCGCTCCCCTGCTAGAACCTCCAAACAAGCTCTCAAGAAATACCATTTGTAGATAATTACCCACCTCTATACCCTGACCTTTCTCATCCCTATTTCAGAATAATAAATGCTGTATGAGATGGAAACAAATTTTATCATTTACATTTCAGTAGAAGGAAATTACAACAAATATAGGATACAGTAAGAAACAAATGCTTCTTCCCATGAAGCCAAAAGAAATGTGGCCCACTGAAGATGGATCCCAACTACTCACTGTCTTGCAGGTGTTGCTCTGTAGAGTGATGTCTTTGCTATTTCCTGACAGGACAGTTTTCTGGCTTCTTGCCAGTCCTCACTTTAAGTCCATTTGTTGTGGACTTGGTGATATCATAACAGTTAAGTGAATTTCACAGTTCTTCCAAAAGCTGATGGGATGTCAAATCTGAGTTGCTTTTATATTTAATGTTTTCCTCTGAAATGTCATCTTATGTGTGTCAAAATAATAATGAATATACAACCGAAAGAACAAAGAAAAGGATCAAAAAAACAATAGAAAGCTTATAAATATTTTTGAGCACTACGGTGAAGTTGAAGAAAGATAGTTGTAATTGGAAAAGGAATAAAAAGATGAGTTTGATTGACAAATTTTCTCCATATATATTAAATATACTCTGATTTAAAGTGTAATGAATGCCTACTATACTTCTCATATACCAACTCTTCTGTTAAAAGTGTTCTTTTTTTCTTTAGATTTTTAAAATTTATTTATTTGACAGACAGAGATCACAAGTAGTCAGAGAGAGAGGCAGAGAGACAGGCAGAGAGACAAGCAGAGAGAGAGAGGAGGAAGCAGGCTCCCTGCTGAGCAAAGAGCCCAGTTGGAGGCTTGATGTGGGGCTTGATGTGGGGCTTGATCCCAAGACCCTGGGATCATGACCTGAGCTGAAGGCAGAGGCTTTAACCCACTGAGCCGCCCAGGTGCCCCGAAAGTCTTCTTTAAAATATATTCTCTTGATCTATCTTACAGGAAGTCTGTGGAGTAGTTAATACAACATTCATTTTGTATTTGCTAAAATAAGCATTAGAAAAATTAAGTAAGTCATACAACCAGTTAATGGCAATGTTGGCTGTTGTAAAGAGCATAGCCATCTTGTTATAATGTCTGTAGAACAATATTTTTAAAAATGTAAAAATCAACCTGAGCTTTCGATAGATTTCATTATAATAGAGAAGACATGCACAGCAGCATGAACTGTCTGAACACATTGTTTTGTTTTAACCATGTATTTTAATTGAATCCATATTTCATTAATTGAAAATTGATTCTATGAAAATCATAACATTGATCAACATCTTCCTAAACCCAAATGAAAAGGCCAGATAAAGAGGAATTGATCACGGAAAACATTTGTATTGCCACGTAGAGCATTTAACGTATCTAGTCCAGTAATCTGTTCAGTTAGAAGTTGTCAAAGTGCTTGCTAATGATTGATTTTGCATCAGGTCAAATAATATGCCAATTCTCTTACTACAAAAAAAAGTCTTAAAGAAACAGTAATTCAGTGTTTGCTTGACCTTCATATTATAGATTTTTGTCATGATGTGAAAATACATTTCCATGTCATTCTTAGAAGGTTGAGGGGAAGATTAAAAACAAAAACAAACAAACAAAAAAACCGAAAGCCAACACTGACTACCCATGGTAAAAGCTGCTTAGCACTGTAATTTATGGGGAACATGTGATAGTTTCCAGGAGTGACATGCGTCATCTTCCCACATGAAACTATGTAGAATGCAATTTTACAGTTGGGTAAATTCTTGAGGCAGGGCACAGAGATCTGGCTGTGGGATTGCCCATTAATGTCAGAAGGAGTCAAGGGGCTCTATTCCTCATGCCCCTCTTAGAGAATGCACCTGTGTCGGCCTGCTATGAGAGGAGTCCATTCCTTTTCTGGAAATTCTGAATGCCAGTGTTAACCAGTACCATGTATGGATGTTTATATAACTTTTGGTTAGTTCTTAGATTTGTCTATGGTCAACCATGCAATGAAAATGAAGAGGCCATGAGTTTTATCTCATATAATGTTAGACTTGTTTTATGAATATGAAATTACCAGCATGAGTATAAATATTTAATATTATGTGAAATAGAAGTCATGTAACAGAATATCCATGCATTCAAAGAAAAAAGTTGTACTGTGACATTTCATAATTATAATGCTTATAAAACTGTGATCCACATACATTCAGCCTAGGATAGTATTGTAGCTAAAAAAGCAAAGTCCATGCAATAATGGATAATTCCACTATCTCAAGCTTCTTCTTCCTATTTTTTTCCACACAAGGAAGGTGGCACATAAGTCCTTGCAATACTTTTTAAATTCCCATTTTTCTTTCTTAATTTATTACCCTCATATACTTTAAACTGCTGCCCTCTAAAAATCTTCCACTTACTCTTGAATATCTGTGTTGTATTTCCTTTCTTTCCTCTAGAACCAGACTGTTAAGGCTGGCTCTGCCTTTGAGGGGGTGATTTGGGCAAGAAACTGAGAAGGCCATGCCATGATTCTCTTCAACAGAAGGCAAACACAAAGCAAAAGGCAATTATTGATTCATAATCAATAGTTCATAATAATAGAGATATTAAAAGTCACTCATTGGATATCATTCAGGTACTGATTTTTATAAATTCTATCAATTCAAAAATACTTTACAGTATGTATTTTCAGTTGCTCACCAAGTACAAGGGACCACAGAGAACACAAAAATGAAAAAATGCAGAGACAAAGTTTTGCTATTAGAGGAGTTTAAAATTTAGATGATAAAACTATCCTATAACATAAAAAACTGTATAGAACTGTGGTAGCCACTAACAACATGTAATTATGAAGCACCTGAAATATGGCTAGAGTGACTGAATAATTTAGTTTCTAATTATGTTTAATTCACCCTTAAGTTTGAAGTCACAAATTAAAATTTGAGTAGCGGGACGCCTGGGTGGCTCAGTTGGTTAAGCCGCTGCCTTCGGCTCAGGTCATGATCCCAGCGTCCTGGGATCGAGTCCCACCATCGGGCTCCTTGCTCGGCAGGGAGCCTGCTTCTCCCTCTGCCTCTGCCTGCCTCTCTGTCTGCCTGTGCTCGCTCGCTCGTTCTCTCTCTCTCTAACAAATAAATAAATAAAATCTTTAAAAAAATAAATAAAATAAAACAAAATTTGAGTAGCTACTACATTGGACAGAGCAAATCTGGAAAATCCAGAAATCTAATTTGTGAGATAAGTACCCCAAATTCCAAAATAAGGTTAATGTTAATAGACAAGCACAAACAAAATTCTTTAAGGCTCAGAGAAATGAAATACCTCTATTGAGAAAAATTTAAAACAACAGTTTAACGTAGATTTGAATGATGAGGCAGCATCATTTAGATAGTGCAATTGATTTTATAAATGGCTTTAAGAGGAAAGGAACACCTGCTGTGCATCAGGTATTTTATATACATGAGCTCATTTAGTTCCCACAGCTAGAAAATATTGCCTGTGCTTTGTAATTGGTGGAATAGAGACTCTCAGGTTACTTAACATACCCAAGTTCACCTGGCTAGCAAGTGGTGAAGACTAGGTTTGAACCCAGGTGTACCTGACTCCAAACCTCAGCTGTATTCTACTTTACTGTCCTGGTGAAGGACTACAGGGGAATCCAACATAACTCGAGGCAAAAAACAGGATAATTCGAGGGTGGCAGTGCCATAATCATGAGCAGTTTAATCAAGCTTGGAGTTGACGAATCGATGTATAAACTAGTCAGAGAGGAAGATAATAGTGAAGATTTGGGACTGAGGGAAAGGGTGAGGTTCAGGATGGGAGATAGAATTAGGAGCCAGCTGTAAAATCTGCTTATTGGCATTGGAGCGGTAGATGGATCATCTAAAGAAAGAAGGCGTAAAATCTTAGAAAACATGTCTTTTGGTGGTAGGGACGAGAAGAGGAGCCAATAAAAGGATCAGTGAAGTTGTGAGACAAGTAGGGAGAAATAATACGTGGTAGTGGTCACCAGTGTCAAACACTATCAAGAGAGAAACGGGGCGAAGAGCATGTAATGGAGAGTTTCCTGCTGGGAAGTATAGTGACCTTGAAATGAGAGGAAGTAGTACTATTTATGGACCCTCTAGTTTCTTCAAAATTTGTATTTTCCAAAGGCCCTTCCTTGGTTCCTAGGCCTACACTCTCATACACCCCCCAGCTTTATTTTCAGGATTTTAGGTAGACAAGATCTGAGTACTTTTAAAATAGAGCTTATGACTTTTCTATCTCTAATCCCCAGTTCTGCAGCTGTGACTTAGCAGCTCTTAATAAAAATTAGTAGGATGAATGAATGAGTCTAGAAAATCTTTTTCCTTGCATTTTTTAGCATGTGGAGAAAGTATTATGCACTAATTATTGGACCCCCAGGTACAAAATTATATTAGAAACACACACACACACAAGTCTAACAAATGTTAGATATTATTCTTGTTATTAAAAAATTAATAGTCTAAATGGAAGAGGGAGTAAGATGAACACAAGATTATCAGACTCTGTGTTGGATGAAGCACAGCAGTGATAGTGAGCCAGTGTGTAAGGATCCAGATAAACTTATTTTAGAGACCAAACTACCTTCTCTGTGTGAAGCTCCCTAGCCCCCATCCCCTTCCGTGAGAACTCATCACGTCTCCTGATTTTAACAAATGAATGAAGAAGGCCTGGCAAAGGGGACCTCTGAAACCTTGTCCCAGCAGTATAACCCATGTCCATTTAGATTGGATTAATCCTGTCATCTCAATTATTGAATTTTTTGAATATCACCCTGTAGGTGCATATTATTAACATTGTTTGAATTTGTAAGAAATCTTAAAAAATTAGGTAAAACAACACCATGCATTAACTATACTCAAAAAGAACAGCAGATAATTCAGAGAGTAGTGGTGATTCTTCTTTCTTTAGGTAAAATGATTATTTTTCATGGATTAATCATTGGTATATGGGTGCATCTAAATTTGATATTCCGATTCTAACTTTGGGTTTCAGCCTGCAGTTGCTCAGTGTGTGACCAATGATTGCTGGTCTAGCCTTGGCTTTGCTGTTAATTAGCTTTTTGGCTTTGGTTAAGTCACTTTACCTTCAAAGTTTATTTATTTCTTTGTGAAATAAGTGGGGTGAAAAATTGTATCAGCTTGATATCTGCTACAGATATCAGAAAACTCCTATCCAAGCAGCCCAAGAAGTAAGGACTTATATAAAAAGAAGTCCATAGGGAGGGCAGGCTTCAGGAAGAATAAAGGACAATTCTGGATCCATTTCTTTAAGAGTCTTTTGGCTCACACTCTACATGTGTGGACTTCATGCTCAGTGATAGTGGAATAAAAGGAACATTGCTTCCTGTGTCTTAAGAATGAAGAGTATTCCTCCCCCAACCTTCCAAATGGGTTTCCTCTGAAGTTTCTGGCCAAAGTTGTATCATATGCTCCTTTCTAAACAGATACCTGGCAAGGAGAATGGGACCCTAATGATTGGTTTAAACTACACCAGTCTTGCCCTCTGGCTGGGGATGGGTCCAGCTTTCTCTGGATGTGGCGGGAAGAGATCATGGGTACTCAAACAAAATGAGGATTCTGTTAGGAGGAAAGGAAGAAGAGAGTGACTGCTGTGTAGACAATTATGATTGTGATCCTCTTTTTAGCAAATGATTCTCCTTTTAGCAAATGAAATCGTGAACCTGTTTTTAGTCTCCAATATTTCTCCCTGCTACCTCAAATGCTACCTGCTTGGACTTGAAATCTCAACCCACCCAAACAAGGATCATCTATTATAAACACAAAAAGTCACTCAGAGGACAATTAAACAGTTTGTTCCAAGTTTGTTCTAACTCCAGTCCTTTTCTCATCATTCCATTGCTTCATGGGTTTGTTCAGTGGGCTATAGAATAGTGTTAATAATGGCAGGGATCATGGATTCAACCCCCATAATAACTAAATTGTATCGTTTCAGTTCTCTCTTACCAACAATCTGCCAGGTACTGAGAAGAGTGCCTGGAGGACAGGGCAATTTGCTGTAGCTGCTACTTAGGGGGTACGATGTACTTGGCAGAAATCCAGCAGTTAGGATTCCACACAGGTGGGCCAGTTGGATAGCACTGTAAAATAAGTAAGCTGTTCCTAGCCAGTCATACTGTTTCACTCCTTTCTCACAAAAAGGCAAATTCAGGGAGGATTAATGAGGTTGTTGAGGAAGTAGGGGGAAGAAATCCACAGACTAACCAATACTGTCTCCTTCGTTTCCTTCCCTCTGGACATTGTGACTGTATTTGATGATTTGTATTCTGACCCCTTTTTCTGAATTATTTCAAAACCTAACCTCTATCTATCATCCCAGGTCTATGGAAAAGCCACCTTATTAACTAGAATACTGACTTTGCAATCAAATATCATGTACAGATGATAATGAATCTATGGGCAATCTCAGGTTGAAGTGAGTTCCATGGTACCCTCTGAGAGAAAAGCAGTGACTAACACAAACCAGCAGCTCAAAAATGTTTTCTTGGACTGCTTCTTTTGCTGGCCAAGAAAATGTCTACTTTCTTTTAGTAGGTTGTACCCTGGTGATTCTAACTCTTAGTCAGCTTGTTACACACAGACAGGTATTTGAACAGTTTTCCATAAAATGTATTTCAGTTTGGGAAGAGGTGCCTCATTATACAGTAATTCAAGGTCCTTCACATGTGAAATATGGTTCTGATAATGTGATTATTGACCATCGACTTCACCATAGACTGAAGATTCATAGTTTGATCAAAGATTACAATATTATAAGACATGGGAAAATGGCTTCTAAATTGTCCTAGAAACTTAGCTCATGTGGTCCTGATAACTTTCTAATCTTTAAAGAACGTTTTCCTTATTTTCTCCTTCTTTTGGATTGAGGTTTTAAAAAAAAAAAAATTGTTCCAATATATCTCCCTTGTTGATTTATTAGCTACAACATTTATGTTCTTTTTTAAAATGATTGCTTTAGAATATATAATACTTTCTTTAAATTCTCACAATTTACCTTTAGGTAATATTACACTTCACTTTGTCTTTTAGTCATTGTCATAGATTTTATTCCTAAATATGTTATAAAGGCAAAAATACATTGTAATTGATTTTGCTTTCAACAGAGAGTTATCTTTTAAAACACTCTAAAATTATAGAACAACATCTTTCATACTTATACACATATTAACCATTTTGGGGCTCTTCATTCCTAAAATCCAGATTTCCAGCTGGTATCATTTTCCTTGTGCCTAAAGAACTTCAATTTTCTTTGTAACTCAGGTTTGTTGGTGATGAATTTCTTTCAGCTTTTGAATGTCTAAGGAAATTCTTTGTTTCCCCTCTATTTTTGAAAGATATTTTCACCGAGTATAGAGTTCTAACTGGACATGTCTTTTTTTTTTTTTTTTTCAGTACTTCAAAGATAATTATTCACTGTCTTCTGGATTGCATGTTTTTCACTGAGAAATCTGCTGTCTTTCTAATCTTTTTTTCTCTGTATCTTGGGTGACTTTTCTCTGTGGTGGCTTTTAATTAAGAGTTTTCTCTTTAATATGTGTTTCAAGCCATTTAATTAAAATATATTTCAGTGTAGTTTTATTCAAGTTTCTTGTTCTTGGGTTTTGCTGAGCATTTTGAATCTATAGGTCTATAATTTTCAACAACATTGGAAATTTTTTGGCCCTTTTTCTTATTTTCTTTATTACTCTGAATGTACATACAAGGTTTTCAGGGTAGTAGAAAACTATTATTTACACACAATAAATAAGCATGTGGTTTCACAGTGCCCCGATTTCTTAATCCTGGGGTGAAACAACAAGACCCACATATTATTCTTCGTATACTGGTCTATAATGTAGGTGAAAAACCCAGAAACAAACAAACGTAGGTGCTTTACTGCTTGGGATGGATGTTTTCACTCTAACCCTTTGGAATATATATAACTCTCTCCAGGGGAAAGATAAAACCATTGTCTCTAGATTTACAGTATCTTTAAACTATCTCTCCATAGTCCCAAGTTCCAGCATCCCAACCCCTCAATTTCTCTGGAATTCTATCACTATCTAAATTAGTAAAAAATTATCTCCCCAAATTTGTCCATCTTGCAAATTTCTGTAAAATGTATTCAGAAAGCTTTAACTGTGCAGAAACATTAAAACAGTTTTTCTACAACCCTGCAGGGGATTGCTGTTTTAGAAGGATAATGGATCATATGAATATTAAAATTACATTCATATGTTACTATAACTAGTATATATACCATTATTATTATTAGAGTGTTTCAGGTAATAACAGTCTGGAGCATTACCAGTTCATTGGGAGACAGAGTAATCTGGGGAATGCACATTAACAAAATGTCTATGGAAATCCTGTAGGGCCAGCTGGTCCCAGGAGACTTTCAAGCCTTTCCATTATTTCCTCCAGGGTTAAAGCTATACTACCATTGTGAATTCTTTGAGTGGTGAGTCTACATCACACTGGCAACTCACCTATTTGGTCTTTGCTGGGGATTCAGAAACTGTTATCCAGCAGCTTGTCATCAGTCTGTTACAGTTTTGTTGTTTTGTAATTATATGCTATTATCTGTACATCATCTTGTCCCATCTTCTGAACTGATTTCCTTATACTAAAAGGCATGTGTTATTTTCTGTGCTGCTGGAATACCTGGTTTTTGCCCTCCCAGATTTTTACTTTATTTTTTACTTTTTCAATTTATTTAAACTACATAATAATAATAATTACAAATAGTTCATCCATTTCTCCCACTCCCTTGGCCTTTATTTTTCAATTTTTTTTCTGTTCTCTTTATTGATGACTCCAATTATAGTTATATTAGCTACTTGAAGTACCATAGCTCACTGATGCTCTATTTATTTTTTCCCCCAATTTTTATCTCTGTTTTTCAAGTGGAATATTTTCTTTTATGATGTCTTCAATTTCACTAATATTTTCTTCTTCATTGTCTAA
>RCUC01126768.1:0-12500 GCA_003697995.1 Taxidea taxus jeffersonii | reverse complement strand
TGCAATAGTACAGCTAGCTTCCACCTTCACAAGATCCAGCAGGGGGGAAAAATGGCTTGGAAATCAGGCTGCCCATCTAGATGTCATTTTATCTCTTCCTCAAGAACTGCTGAGGGCAGGAAACTTGCATTTTGACACAGGCCCATCAATGCTTACCTAAAGTGAACAGCAGCTGAAAACATATTTTCCCCTTTAACAGTTCACCTTGCATGAAGAGGAGCTTTGACTTTGTGAGGAAGTTCATGCCCTTCACTTTAGATTATTTATGGTTTCTTACTTCACTGGGTGATAATCAACATAAGGCATATTTCTCATGTTTGGAGCTTGCACTCCACAAGGCAATACCTAGTAAGATAACATCAGACAAGAACACTTTCCCCTTTTCCACTGCCTGGCTGCAGTATCTGACTTGATTTTAATTTAGCCATTTCAGTCTTTTTAACCAATTAAGCCTGATTTTTTATTCCAGAAACTGTCCACTCCCTGTTGCATGCATTGAATAGTTCCAAAAGAATTATATGGACAAATTATGGTTGCCATGAACTTCTCTTGCCATGTCAGAAAACTAAGAAATAAGGCATGACACAGGGTAGCATCTGATTAGCTTGAACATGCTGGAAAAATGATGGCTGCAAGTTTTACCACAGATTTAAAAGCACTGCGCTTAAGCATCTGGTGAGATTTGCATACCTGAGGAATGGCAGCTCAAATAGCAGAGTGTGAGGTCAATCAAGAACTAGTTAAGAAATTCAATTGGTAGCTATTTTCCTCATGCTTTTTTTATACTTATGATTTAATCCCAGTTGATCCCAACTGCTATTAGTAGGTACCTGATAGAATCAAAAGCTTAGGTTACATTCATATATTAGCCTATTAAACATTGTTCTACTTCTTTAAAGTAAGTATACTCATTTCTTTAAAAGGGACGAAGGTCTTTTTTTTTTTCTCCTCCCTCTCACTTTAGAATGGCAGTGCCATGATAATTGCTAGTTTATGTCAGACTAAATTCTAATACTTTCCACTAGTCCTTGTGTTGCGTGATGCGCTACCTTGATGTTTTGTTTAAGTCTGCAGAAGAGGGTTATTTTGTGCTGAGGGTTCTAGTTTCTAAAGGAGAATGAGCAAATGAAGATGGCTGCGATGCAAAAGTTTGGATCCTATCTGCTATTTCAGCAAGAAGTCATTGATCTCCAAGGCCACTGTTTTCATTTCTCTTTGTTTCTCTCTCTCTTTTTTTTCTTCCTTTTGTCCCTTCCCTCCCCGCCCCCCTTTTTCTTAATGGTTGTAGGTATCTCAGCAAGGAGAGATAGTTGATGGGAGTCTTGTCAGTCCTCCTCTATAAGTTCCCACTATTTCCCTGTCTTTTCTCCTGACTCAAGAGAATCAGAATCTCATGGAAAACTGCCAAGTGCTATAGCCGGCCAGTAGACACTGTCCAGTGCAATTCTAATCTCTGCGTTTTAGCTCAAAGTGATCAATTGGCAAGATTGGGCTTACAGAGACAAGGAAACTATGGATCTGCCTAATTAGGCAGTCTAAAACTAGTCGTGCCTTTAGGAAAATATAATTTATTTTTTTTTATTTATAATATAAATAAAATGAACATAAATATAATTTATGTTTCTTTTTATTATATTTGTAACCATTTTAACCATCATAAATATACTCACAAATAAGATTTTTCTTTTAGTTTTTCAAAAAGTGGTACTCTAAGGGAACAGATGCTTTTAAAAAAAAATTCCACATGTGGATGATGAAATAAAACAAAAATGAATATATATGAATCCACATGAATATACTGACAGTAATGCCCAACAATACTACTTATGAAGAATGTTGTAGTCAGTGACAAGGGCCCTGAGTTCTGGTTCTCAGTCTACCACCAACATCTGCAAACGTTTTATCGTAAGCATCCCTAGATTTTGGTTTTCTCATCTGTAAAACAATGAAAGTGGATGCAGTGAGATTTAAAGGGCTTCTTCACACAAAAATTCTAGGATTTCTATGTTCTTGCTTAGTGGTATCAAAAAATCATATGATTACGTAATATAAACACCCTTAAATTTAAGACACTGCGATTTGGAGTCCTGATAGAGTTAGAGAAGAGTCTCTGGTACGGAAAGAAAGCATTCTTTTTCTCCCTCCAGATGCTTCTTGAAACTTGAGCAGCAAAAAATGCCTCACAACTCCATTGCCATCATTTCTCTTGTGGCTTCTGTAGCATTAAATACTCCAACTTCTTTCATCAGACTTGGGGAACTCACTTAGGCCACTGAAAGGAAGACATTTAAGTCTCAGTGGTACTCTATATGACATCTTAGTATGTTGCCCTTCACTCTAGAGAAAATGCAGGATAATCAACTGAAAATGCTAGGTTGGTGTGGCCCAAACGGTGGTAACTCTTAACACCTGAAATTATAGGTGTTGAATGGTGCACAATGAGTCAAAATAAATAAATGCCCCCAAACAAAAGAGAACACAGCACACCTCATTTGCATCAGTCCAAGTCTGGGACCTATTAGCTACCAACAGTGATGGGTGGTAGAAAGATATCCCCAATATATGGAATGATAGAACATAATTTTAATATCGTATGGCAATTAAAAACACTTTTAAAAAAGAGATGACTATGATCCAATCTTCAAAAGTATGGGTGATAACTGGCACTGTTTAATTGATTTTACTTTTTAAAAGTTAATTTCTTTACTTTTTATTATTAGTCATGTATTGCAGCATTAAAATTAACATAAAGGTGAGGATAACACATGATCTTTATATGTCATCTTATTAAAATGAAGCTATTTTTAATACTTTTAAGAGGCCTATCAGAAAACACAATTTATATCCTCAAAGTATATTTTGTCAGTTTCAAGTATAATTTTTGCATTCATATTCTTTTATGAATTTTAATGGAGACACTTAAATTGTAATTATTCCTCTCAGCTCAAATGCAGGTAACAAATGGAATTCAATCAGTGTTTGCGCATAATGACCATCATTAAGAGAGAAATAATAATGACATTCTCTCTGCATTAAACTTGCAGACTCTTTACACAATGATCTGAATCCCATTATTGATCTCCATGGAGATATGTAATTGTCACCTATTCTGCATAATATCTGAATGTTAAATACATTTGTTTGGAACAAATATTTTAATGAATACAGTCAGTTCCACTTAATTAACTATCTGATAACTGAATATTTTTACTTAATAATTCAACTTGGAACATCAAAATTGTTCTATTTTTTATTCAAATACACTTGAGATTAGTTATAGATATTCATTTGAATGTTCATAAAATGTATGTAGAGTTTGAAATTCCCTTTGGCTTTCTATAAAGTACATCCATTAGAGGGACAGGGGAGAGGTATTTTTCATCTGTTTGAAATAATTTTTTCCCTTCAGTGTTGTTTAAAATAACTCCTTAGAAGCTTACTTGTAAAATGTGTTTTCTGACCAAAATCCTTCTACCGTCCAACTTACTTTTATCATAAAATTGTTCATAAGAATGCTACTATTCATAGTCACTTACATATATACATTTTTAATGTGGGCATTTGGTTTGAGGAAGCAAATTTGAATAAAATATTGAATTCACCTGTTCAGTAAGCTCTAGGAAAGTCATAATTGGTGAATATTTAGCTAATTGCACTTTAAGAAAAAGAATTCAAGGAATTTATAATAATAGAAATAATAAGCACAATAAATTATGACTAGATTACATTTTTGGCCATGAGAGAAGTGTCACACAGTGACATCAACATTCTTTTAGGTACTATTATATCCATCAATTCCACAAATATTTGCTGAGAAGCAACCACAAGTCCAGTGTTGTCCTTAGGAGTCATGCAACCATGACGAGGAAGATACCAGGCTTGGCCTCAAGAAACTCACCCAACTAGTGAGAAGAAATTTGCTCACACATCAAGTTTTGACACAGGCACAAAGGCCAATGGTTTGAAGAAGGACAGGAAGTATAGAGGTGGAGGCAATTGGTCCCATGGACCAAGAGAGATCAGGCTGTCTTCAAAGAGATGGCAATATTCTGTGTCTTAGGATGGACAGAATTTTGCCAGGTTTAAAATATGAGTGGAGAAAAAAAGATATGGGTAGAGAGGCTTTAGAGTAAAAGAAGTTGCATGAACAAAAGCTTGGGATATATAAGAGGATATGTATATATATATATATATATATATATATATATATGGGTCTATAAGTGGATCTTTCTGAGTATCTCAAGTGCCATTTCAGTTCAACTAGAGTCTGGAGTGTATAGTGAGTGGTGTAGAGGAATGAGACCATAAAGGTTACATGATAACTACATTTATTAAGCATTATCTAGGTGCCAGGAATCTGACATGTGTCTTGAAGTCTTGGTACTATCCTGCACTCTATCATTTATATAAATCAGGAAGTTACACTTAGAGATGTTAAGTGCCTTGACTGATACCACCTAGCCAATAGGTACTGGGGCAGGGATTTCAGACCAGGTCTACTGGTGCCTAAAGCCTGAACTCTGAGCTGAGTTAAAACGAGATTGGAAGGTCCTTGAATTACATGGTAAGTGAATTAAAAAAGTATTGAAATATTTTCAGCACAAGAATGACATAATTGGATCAATAATTTAGAAAAAAAAAGTTTGGGGTCATAGTATGGGGATCAAAATAGAAGCAAAGCAGTTTGAGATAAACCTGCAAATTATGAGGTTGTTTTACTAATCCAGGTGAGGTTACTTTAACTAGCAGAATGACAATGAAAACAGAAAAAGGATAGATTCAGCAGACTTCTTGTAGTAAATCAGCAAGGCTCACTTTCAGATTAGGTAACTGAAAATAGGAAAAGTCATTAGGGGAGAAAAGACAAATTTTGTGTTCCCTTTCTATATTAGAGATGGAGTAATGTTCATACTAAAACATTATAGTTTCTAAGACTGAAACTATATTGATTTAAAAACACTTGGGTTTTATTTCTAGGTGACCCTAGGAAAATTCAGCAAGGATAGTTTTCCTTCATGTTTCTATTTTAGTACTCCTTCTTTCTGATCTTCTATTGTTCCTCTGTGCCTAGGTCCTGAAAGTGAAAAGAAGCAATCTGACTCATTCACATAGAAATAGCAATGTGTTCATCTTTCCATTACAACTGAGAAGATAAAAGAAGATTCCTTCATGGAAGGCAAAGCTGAAAGCAAGAATTCAAAAATGTCATTCATTTATTGACTAATTTCTTGAATGTCAAGAATGGTCTATGCTCTTGGGATATAAAGATAATTATTACAGAGTCTATACTAGATATTTTGCATGTGGAGTGGACATGAATTTTTGGGACCCAGAGAGTGAACTGTAGTAGGTGGAATAATGCTGCCTCTCCCCAGTAGAGGTACATGCCCCACTCTCTTATCGTACATAAGGAACAAAGGTAACTTTGCAGATAGAATTGAGGTTATGGACCTTCAAATAGAAAAATTATCATGGACTCTGCAAAGTGGCAGAGGAAGACAGAAGTCAGTGAAGAAGAAAAGGCAGAAGAAGAAAAGGCAGAAGAGATTTGAAACATGAGCACACCACTACTGGCTTTGCACACGGAAGAAGATGGCTTCCATAGCCAAGGAAGGTGTGCTCTATGGAAGCTGGAAACTACCCTTGCTGAGAGATGAGGAAATCAGCCCTACAAATACAAGGAACTGATTTCTGCCAACATCATACATAAGCAAGGAAACGGATTCTGCCCTATGGAATTTGACTTCTAGAACTCTAACAGTGGAAACTTTTGCTGTTTCAAGTGGCTCAGTTTGTGGTAATCTGCTAGTGCAGTTGTAAACGAATACAAATGGGAATAAAAATGATGCTTACCTTAGAAAGATAGAGTATTAAATATAATAATGCATTAGTGCATCTGATGCGTAGAAAACACTAAAAACAATTAGCTATTACTTTTGTCATTATAGGACTGATTGTAAATTTAGCCCTTGGTCCATAGAGGGTGTTTTCACTTTATTAGGAGGCCCTGGGGGCATGCCAGCCTTTCTCTGTGTCTGTGGCTTACTGCCATCAGTTTCAGAAAGATGACTGAATCCTAGCCTGATTTGAAGGCAGACTTCCAAGTCCTTACATTCTTTTTGGGACCGGCTCTCCTGTGATGGATAATACAAATGCAATAACGTCTAATTCTTTAGAGAAAAGGTACAAGTTCTGCTCCTTATCATATCTTCTGCCAACAAACTGGGATAGTCTTCAGAGACAGCTCAAATACAACTTATATTACTAAAGATAACACTCCACGCATTAGTTAGAGAACATCTGCATTCAGGTCAATGATTATGTCATGCTTTCTTCCAAGGTACGTTGTGGTTCATGTTTGCTTTATACTCTGACACCAAAAGTTAAATTTAGGTTTTTAGTCCAGAGAAGAAACGTGATTTCTCACTTGTTCTCCTAGTCATATTTTCCTGTTTCTTTATGTACCTGGTATTTTTTATTTCTGTGCTAGAAATGATAGATTTTACATTGTTGAGGGCCGGATTTTGTTGTGATCTTTTAAAGAGTGTTAGATTTTGTCAGGAGCACAGGTATTCTTGAATAAATAGGATTCTTTTGAGGCTTACTTTTTAGTTTTGTTATAGTAAGTTCAGAGAAGCTTTTTCTATGGAGTTCATTTAGATCTACTGTTTAGTGTTATCTCTCAAAGAATTCTACCCATTGCCTAATGTATTTTGAGGTCTTTCCACTCTGGTTGGTTGGAATACACTTTCCCTCTCTACCTATGTTTGGACTGTGGGAATTGTTCAACCTATTGCTTTGCCATTATATTTCAGTTGTTCTTTTCTCACTCAGGGAAGTCCCCCCCCCCCCAAAAAGGGCAGATCAGCCAAGGTCTTAAGGTGATCCTTCTGCCAACCCCCCAAGCTCTTTTTTGTTTATTTCCACCACTCCACTACTCTTCTCTGTAAAGTCTTATCTCCTTGACTTTCCTAAGCTCAGAGCATGGTCTTCTCAACTTGCTGTCCCAGCTCTAGGCTTTATTTCAGTTAACTGTGCTGTGGCCTGAAACCTGGCCCCAGGCAGGAAGTTGGGCTAATCACAAAGCTTACCAATCTCTCCCCCCCACTTTCTTTTTTTTAACTATTTATTTATTTATTTGCGAGGGTCAGAGAGAGTGGTGGGGAGGGACAGAGGAGAGAGAGACTCTTCAGCAGGCTCCCTGCCCAGTGTAGAGCCAGACATGGGGCTCCAGCTCAGAACCCTGAGATCATGACCTGAGCTGCAATCAAGAAGAAGCCATTTTATCCATTAAGCTACCCAGTCACTGCTGTAGCCAATCTCTTTTGTGAAATATCTGCCCTTTCTTTTCTCATGGTATACTCTGCCTACTAAGGAATTCCTTTTATTTCCAAATAAATCTCTACTTTGGAGCAAACTGATAAACCAAATGGTTTAGAGGGAAAAATAAGCAAACGAAATTCAAGTTCATGGGCATCTTTTTGATGGGATATGATGAGACATAAATTTTTGTCTCACCCTACTTTCTATAATACACATATACACATATACAGTCACCTACACACCAACACACTTGGTACACACATGTGCCACACAGCTATAGGTCTACAATGGCAAAAGTATATTCTGGAGACACCTGAGTGGCTCACTCAATTGGGTGTCTGACTCTTGATTTTGGCTCAGGTCATGATCTCAGAGTCATGAGATCGAAGCCTGTTTAGAGCTCTGTGCTCTGTGGGGAGTCGCTCAAGATTCTCTCTACTTGCCTCCCCCCACTCTAAAATAAATAAATCTTAAAAAATAAAGTATCTTCTAGAAAATTTATCTTCTTTCCCACATATACCCTAACCTCTTCAGTTCCTTCCCTTGCACTTTCCTGTGGTCTGAGGAAAAGAGCTCTCTCAGCCACTATTCCATCTTTGAAATCCTATGGCTGTGCATAGGTCAGTGTTTCTTCTCCAACAGCCTGCACCTCCACCCTTCTTCCCGCCAAGAATACACATTTGAAATAATATCCAGGAGTTGCCAGCATTTCCTTTAATAACTTTCATTTAAAGTACATATCTCTCTTACGGAACTGAGGTTGTGTCTGCTTCCAGTATATTCCTGCAATTTGGTACAACAGTACTTTTTCTGCCAAAATTTTGTTTATTCATTCAAAATGGTTGGCCCTCTTCACTTATTCTGGATTAAAGATTAACTCAAATGTTCATTTTTATTTATGATTAATTTTTTCACTTTCTAGAAGAAATGTTATAGTTATTGTCTAAGATATTGAAATGATTTGCAGATGAGCTTCCTAAACACAAACTGCTTAATATTGGTGGAAACTGAAAGATACCAGAAAACTAGGTAAGAGCAAATGCTATTTTTTTAGAAATCTGATAAAATTCTAGATAAAGAAAAAACACATTCTTGAGAACAATTCTACTACAGTTGATTAAATATATACTTAATAAATTTTTAGGTAGAAGTAGTAATCATTAGAAAAGAAAGTTTTTGTGAAGAATGCAATTTTAAAAAGAATATAATTCAAGCTATCTTAAAAGAATTTTATTTTTTAAAAACTTTATTAAATTGGCAAGCCAAAAAAATTATAAATGTAACATGTCTAGACTTAAATTAGCATGTGACAAAGTCTTATGATATATATTCCTGTAAAAACATGAAAAACATGGACTTTAAAATAATATATAAAGACTTATAATGTTTAAATGATTGTACACAAAGTTTGATAGTTAATGAGTAAATGTCAACATAGAGGAAGGTCAAAAATAGCATACTATAACTTTTGTACTGGGCTTTGATTTGTCAGTGAATTAGACAAGAACATAAATTGCACACTTGCTAAATTCCTAGACAAAATTTTTGAAGAGGATGGTGAATAATTTTTCATGTTAGAATCATGGTCTATGAAGAGTTGTGCAAGTCTGCAAGCTGCCACTGGAAGTGGCAGATATAGCTACATAGCAACACACATGGTCAAAAATCTTTTGACTTTGGAATTTTAGATAATTGTTGCTTCAATATTAGATAATAGAAACAAATCACCACGACATGGGTGACTCAAACAGCAGAATTTATTCTCTCACAGTTTTGGAGGCCAGAAGTTCAGAACCAAGATATCGGCAAGGGTAGTTCCTACTGAAGGCTCTAAGGGATAATGGATTCCATGCCTTTCTTACAACTTTTGGTGGTGCTAGCAATCCTTGGCATTCCTTGGATTTGGGCTTCATCACTCCAATCTTTGCTTTTATAGTCACATGGCCTTCTTCTATTTGTGTCTCTGTCCTCCACTTTTCAGTCTTATAAACAGTTGAATTTAGGGCCTACCCTAATCTTGTCTTGAGATCCTTAATCTCCAAAGACTATCCCAAATAAGGGTATATTCTCAGGTTCAGAGTGAACTTACCTTCTGGGGGCACAATTCACTGCTATAGCCTTAGCGTCTGGACCAGAGCCTAGACTATACTAAAGGCTCAACAAATATTTGTTAAATGAATGCATTGAGGGCCTAAACATGCCAGACACTGGATTTCTAAAAACAAGCTTGGGTATGTAGCTGGTAATGCACAAATAATAAATATACGAATGAGTAAGAGAGCCACTTAGGAGCATTGTGATTTGTTTTATCTTGCCATACAAGCACCTTATTCCTCCTTCCTTGCTTGGCAATGTATCCTTTTGGAAGAAGCACTCTTGCCAAAAAAAGGATGACATCTTTATGTCCCAGAGAACTATCCTTTGTTCAAAGCCATATAAATGTATGAGGGAAATATGTAAATAAAATCTTATTTATAGATTCTAACATCAAACTTTGGTGATGAAATTTATCACTTAGATAAGTGATATTACATTTAAACAGCTTATTATATTCATGTTTCTTATTATATGGATACTAAAAATATGATTTGAATTTGTAAAATCAAAAATTAGAAAAAGGAAGAGTTTAGAGCCCATCACCAATAACTTATCCTTTTCTCTGTAAAAGTCTGCTAAAAATGCCAAAGATATGGAGCACCTGGGTGTCTCAGTTGGTTAAGTGACTGCCTTCTGCTCAGGTCATGATCCTGGGCTCTCAGGATCAAGTCCCTCATTGGGCTTGCTGCTCTGCAGGGAGTCTGTTTCTCCTTCTGATCCTCCCGCATTCATACTCTCTCCCTCTCTCTCAAGTAAATAAATAAAATCTTAAAAAAATAAAAAATAAAAATGCCAAAGACCTTAATTTGTCTATTTCAAATTCACATCAAAAAAAGCAAGATTGGAGTACCTGGGTGGCTCAGTCGTTAAGCAGCTGCCTTCGGCTGAGGTCATGATCCCAGGGTCCTGGGATGGAGGCCCAGGCCCACATTGGGCTCCCTGCCCGGCGGGGAGCCTGCTTCTCCCTCTCCTGCTTCCCTGCTTGTGTTACCTCTCTCCCTGTGTCTCTGTCAAATAAATAAATACAATCTTAAAAAAAAAAAAAACAAAATTGTTTATTTCCTCTGTGATCTCTATAAATCAGAAAAACTATCCAGCCCTTCCATACGAATCCTGTATGTACTTTGTAGAACAGCTCCTTCCTTGTTATGGTATACACATTCACCATTTACTTCCTGAATTAGACAATAAATTTATAGTCTGAAAATATGGTTAAGACAACAATTCACTCATATACTTTCAGAACAAAATTGAAGATCCTATACTCTCCTGAACAAAATCTCACTTGAAAAAAAAGGCAGGAGATACTTTGTAACATTTGAAGTCTGCTGACTAATATTCTTTATATTCTAATTCATTTTATGCCTTGAATATGCAATTATGTGTTACTCTCCTTAAACTTTATATACATTATAAATATTATAAAATAGATATGTGAAAAATATAGATCTAATATTCCTTTTCTTTACATCACCAACAACCATTTCCACCACATATTCACCTAGAAGAGAAGAGCTTTGAATATCATACTGGAATATTTTCAGATCAGAAACTTAGTTCCAGAAAAGTTAGCTCTTTTTCCAGTGACTGCACATATTCACACACAAACACTGACACACATACACACACGTGCACACAAACATTAAGTAACATTAACACAAACATTAAGTAACTGATTTAATAGCAGGAAAGATCCATCTTTGTATAGAAGTAAAATTATGTAAAAAAATGTCTAATTCTATAGTAGAGAATATCACATGGAACTGGTTCCTTCATATTCCAACACTCAGTGTTCACAAACAAAATTAGAGCTAACAAGGGTGCCTCCACTTAAAAAAAAAAAAAATCTGTGAAAAAAAAATGAATGCTATTATGGACTGACTGGTTACCAGGGTCACAGGCTTGATTTTTAGCAAAGTCTTATACTTTCAAGAATGGCGTCCAGATGCTTTCTTAGGTATGGGTGTCATTATTTTTAGCAAAAGAAACCTTTTCACCCTTAGTCACGTCAAAGCACAAAGAATTCCATAAATCAGTGCCAGGTTTGTTTTTATTCCTAAATACCTGACCACATATATATTTATGTCATGTAAATTTTATTGCCTTGTTTTCAATAAGGATTTAGAAGATTAAAATGGACCTTTAAACTACAAATATATATTTTAGCACTTGTTTCTGCTTTTTTCTACATCCCCAAATTTTATTTAGTTTAAGCAATGAAATTGGACTAGTCAGTTTAATTTTTATTGCTAGTCCATTTCACCTCTTTCATTCCAGGGAAAAAAACCAAGTTACAACATTTTACTGAAAACATTTTGAGAAATTCTTAAAACCAGATTCTAAGCAAGCACCTACAAAAAGGTTTTTTATTCATTACAAACTTTATAAATTTAAAAAATACTATTTTTTATCTTAAGTCTGAAAGCATGCTCCTTTCGTCACTGTGAAATACAGAAATATTTGAAATTCCCCAGTAATCTGGGCTCACAAATGGAAACATTTGGTTGTATTTGATTCACAAGCACACAAGGTCTGTCTGTTTTTGGTTCTGGGTAATTAGAATGTACAGATTTGACATCAAATGTGCTACATTGTAGTTACAATGTAAAGAACTCAGAACAAACATGGCAAAAGGTTAGATGCAGTTTAGAGTATAATGTTCTAGAAGTGTAGAGAAGAAGAATGAATAAGCCAAGGGAAATCCCTTGTGTCTATACAACAGATCAACACA
Organism: Taxidea taxus jeffersonii; assembly: GCA_003697995.1. Lineage (NCBI taxonomy): Eukaryota > Metazoa > Chordata > Mammalia > Carnivora > Mustelidae > Taxidea > Taxidea taxus. Next base: position 349 of record RCUC01126768.1, on the reverse strand, counting down.
CCAAACAATGTTTAGGATTCAGTGATTATTTTACTCTAACCAGTACAGAAGGCCTGCCTATGTAAATCAGATCCCAAACTCAATACTAATGGTAATTGTTTACTCTTTTCCTAGATCAAATTAGATGGGTGACATCCAAATTTGCATTTGACTACATCCTGTCTATTCACACAAACCCACTATTTGGATTAAATTGACTGGCTATGAAATTTGTCGATAGAACTGACTGCATCGACCAGACCATTTATACATATATTAGGGGAATTTAAAGGACAATTAATATATGAGGAGGAAAATCTGAAAGCTTTCTGAATAACTCACGTATGTTCCAGCTTATTCATGACCTCAA
>RCUC01126767.1:0-40311 GCA_003697995.1 Taxidea taxus jeffersonii | reverse complement strand
TTTTTTTTTTTTTTTTTTTTAGTTGTCCAAACGGGGTTGAAGGCAACAGTAGGACATTTAGTGTGTAGGGTATAGGGATTATAAATATCCTGTGATGTGTAGGACAGTATTGGACAGTGAAGAATTGTCTGCCTCAAAATGACAATGGCCACCCCCTTTGAGAACTTTTTCCCATTGTTCTAGGTTTTATTCCCCTCTATCTTGTACAGTCTTTTCTAGTACCTAATTTGAAAACTGGTTTTAAAAATAACTCATTTTTTAATTTAAAAATTAAAATAAAAATAACTCATTTAAATCTGGTATTTCCAAAAGTACAACTTTGTTTTATAGAAACAGCCACTCTTTTTTGCCCTACATTCATATTTTTGGCCTTACATGATTTTATATAGGCAAACTTATGTCTAACAATAACAAATATGTCATGAAGCAAACTGCAGATTCAGGCCTATATAGGGAGGGATAAAAAAGTAGAAAACCTATATGGTCTCCTATTTCAAAAATTTGTGTAGGAAAAATAAGGAACTGTCTTAGTCCTTATGGACTACTATAACAAAATACCACAAGCCCAGTAGCATATAAACAGAAATTATTGCTCATTGGAGAGGCTGTCAGTCCCAAGTTCAGGGTGCCAGCAAGTTTTCCAGGTCCTAGACTTTTCATTTTATATTCACATGGTGGAAAGGACTAGGGATTTCTCTGAAGTCTTTTTTATAAGGCAGTAATCCCATTCATGAAGGTACCACCCTCAGAACCTAATAATCTCCCAAATGTCCCATCAACTAATACTATTCTCTTTGGGGGTTAGAATTTCAACATAAGAATTTTGTCAAGACACAAAGATTCAGGTCATAACAGGAACATACTGAATATAATTGACCCTTAAACAACATAGGTTTGAACTGCACAGGTTTAATTTTAAGCCTTTTTTTTTTTTTTTAAATAAATACAGTATAGCAGTAGGACAGGAACCACCACGTCTCCCCCTCCCCGCCTGCACTTAGCCAAGATAGATCCTAGAGTAATACCTGTTTCTTGCTCTTTTCCTGGGAATGTGGAAAACGTCCCTCCACGTGGAGTCCAGGGAAAGTGGATAACCAGGGGAAGCCAAAATACCTTTACCCTTCTCTCTAGGTTACTTGTTCCACCTGATCCACTTTATGTGGTTCTAATGCAGTTTCTACTCATGGAAAATGCTGTCAAGGGGTAAGCTGCCAGTTTCCCTACAATATTAGCTACCCTCTTCAGAAAATATTCAGCACCTTGGACAGTGCCCCACCCTAGGGCCCAGGCTTCTGTCTGGTGCTATCCTGCCCTTGGTGTCCTCCTGCACCCCCTTGGTCGGGGGTAGGGGGGTGGCATGTTATTATGTTATTCTTCACCAAGAATCCTTCTGCAGAGCCCGTTTCTTGCACCTCCTGGTTCAAGACCTCAATGAACTGAGTTCCAGCCTTCTCTGAAAGTTTTCTCCACCATTGCTTTGTTTTTCATCATGTGTTTACTTGTATCTTACTTTTCTATCACATAAAATACAGTAGTTCAGTTTTGGGGGAACCAGAAGTTATATGTGGATTTTTGACTACCTGGAGATCATTGCCCCAACCCCTGTGTTCAAGGGTCAACTCTAATTCCTGGAAGGGAATTCAGGATAAATGGAGGGTCTTATATTTAAGATATAATGTGTTTATATAGACTGAGGGGATATAGGAGATGTTTCAGATACAGGTGATAGGAAAAGATTAAGCAATTTCATCTAAGAGTTATAACAAGGATATTTCTTAACTTGGGAGGAAGCCAGGTGAGAATAAGTACAGATATTTCAGGTGCAGAAATAGAAAGTAAAAGGAGATGCTGTCTGGTAAACTTAGGAGGCAGAGCTGGCTGTTTGGGAAGCAGGCCCTGAGTGGGATGGGAAAGTGGTTGAACAATAGTTTAAGTCAGGCATAAGTTTGGAAAAGTCACTGAGGAAAATAGGACAGACAAAAAAAAAAAAAAGAAATGCTTTGTGTTTGTGCTAACATTCATCACTGTGTGATTGTGCTCAAACATTGCTTGACTGCTCAGGGATAGGCACAATCCAAAGGTTAGCTTTGAGCAAGAGTATTTGTTTTACAGTGAGGTATCATAGAAGAACAAGAATATGAATGAGTCAGAAAGGCTTATAAGAGAGTATTCAGAGAGTCAAGAATAAGAAATTTGATGGACTAGGAGAAAATAAAGGGATTGAGTGCATTAAGGTCTTAAGATTCCAAAACAGACTGATGCATGGGTGTAAGGGAGTGAGAAAGCTAGAAGGATAAAAGAGTCAAAGTACGATGTTAGAGTTTAAAATTTCCGAGATGGACCACAGTGAGATACCACCTCACACCAGTCAGAATGGCTAAAATTAACAAGTCAGGAAATGACAGACGCTGGCAAGGATGTGGAGAAAGGGGAACCTTCCTACACTGTTGGTGGGAATGCAAGCTGGTGCAACCACTCTGGAAAACAGCATGGAGGTTCCTCAAAAAGTTGAAATAGAACTACCTTATGACCCAGCAATTGCACTACTGGGTATTTACCCTAAAGATACAAATGTAGTGACCTGAAGGGGCACGTGCACCCGAATGTTTGTAGCAGCAATGTCCACAACAGCCAAGCTATGGAAAGAACCTAGATGTCCATCAACAGCTGAATGGATAAAGAAGTTGTGGTATATATATATATACAATGGAATACTATGCAGTCATCAAAAGAAATGAAATCTTGCCATTTGCAACGATGTGGATGGAACTAGAGGGTATTACGCTGAGTGAAATAAGTCAATCAGAGAAAGACAGTTATCATATGATCTCCCTGATACAAGGAAGTTGAGAGGCAGCGTGGGGGTCTTGGGGGGTAGGAAAGGAATAAATGAAATAAGATGGGATTGGGAGGGAGACAAACCATAAGAGACTCTTAATCTCACAAAACAAACAGGGTTGCTGAGGGGAGAGGGGTGGGGAGAGGGTGGTTGGGTCATGGACATTGGGGAAGGTATGTGCTATGGTGAGTGCTGTGAAGTGTGTAAACCTGGCAATTCACAGACCTGTACCCCTGGGGCTAATAGTACATTATATGTTAATAAAAAATAAAAATTAAAAAAAAATTTCTGAGATGGAACACTTCAGGTTCTAACAAGGCTCAAGGTGTGGCCATGGCATCTAGAATATCAAGGAACTGAGAAAAGCCATGCAACACCCTAGACTGTCCATTGAGTCCTGTGTAAGGGCTTAGGGTGAAGAATTCGAATGTGAGCCTGATTCCAAAGACTTCAGTGGATAGGCTTTGTATAGAGATGCTTTCAGCTCAGGTCATGATCCCAGAGTCCTGGGATTGAGCCCCGCATTGGGCTCCCTGCTCAGTGGAGAGCCTGTTTCTCCCACTGCCCCTCACCCAGCTTGTCCTTGTGTGCTTGCTCCTTCTCAAGTAAATAAATAAAATCTTTAAAAAAAGAAAGCCCAGAGGATACTAATAATACAGAGGTAAGCTGTAGAAAAGTGTTCCCAGTGAAGAGCCAAATATCCTTTAAAGCAAGTGGTGGAGGGAGCAAACTGCAAACAGGTAGCACAATCTGTCCATTAAGGATTACATGTTTCAGAAGATGTCATAAGAAGATTGGCAGAGGGGCACCTAGCTGGCTCAGAGGGTTAAGCCTCTGCCTTTGGCTCAGGTCGTGATCTCAGGGTCCTGGGATCGAGCCCCGAATCGGCTTTCTGCTCAGCAGGGAGACTGCTTCCCCTCACCCCCCGTCTGCTGCTCTGCCTACTTGTGATCCCTGTCAAATAAATAAATAAAATCTTCAAAAAAAAAAAATTGGGAGAGAAAGGAGTGATTATCTGTTAGGTCAGGCGACCAGAAACAATATGAAGATAAGACTTCAAGGAAGATAAATGGATACAGAAGCCTACATTTTTTGGTAAGAATCACAATGACAGTTATATGAAGCTTGGTGAAATTAATTGTGTTTAATAATTGAAAAGTTTGTAATGTAGCCTTTATGCTCTCAGAACTGAGAACCTTAGGTAAAGCCAAAAGCTGGTTTACTTAGCTCTTGTTCACATGGTCTGTATACTCCATACATCAGGAAATAGGTACATGAGCACCCTAATTATAAAACAGGAGTTCTTTTCATTCATTGACAGATCTTTATCAGGACAATCTAAATCCAACTATACGTTTTATTATTACTTAGCACTTCACGTTACGCATCTAGCCACTCCTTGAATGCGGACAAGGGAGAATATACCTTTCCCTCTATTTGTACAACAAATGGTCATAACCTGACACCATGTATAAAGTACCTACTTGGTGCTAGAGTCTGGACTAAGCGCTTTAAAGATACAATTAATTGTGTCTCATTCTTAAAACAACCATATGAAGTAGGTTTCGCAGTCTCCATTTTTATGAACATTCAAAAGAAAAGACTGACTCTGGCACCAGATCAGTTGCCTCAGTGCAAACCCCCTTGGGCATTTACTAGCTTTGTGACATCGGGAAGTTGCTCTACCACCTGTGTCAGTTTCCTGTCTATAAAATGAGACAGTTATAGCCCCTAGCTCCACAGAGTTGTTGTGAAGATTAAATTCATTAATGCAAGGGTTGAGCTCAATGGTTTGCTATAGGAATTCCTCAGTAATTATTATTGACTCTTATTACTGTTATGAATCAGAGAACAGGCTCAGGAGGATTTCTTTATTATTAAGTGGGAAAACTGGAATTGTAACTTGTGAAATGACACTATGTCATGGTCTTTTCCCCACCATTGGTAAAAATCGTAAAATATATAACATAAATATAGCATAACATTTGCCATTTTAAGCATTTTTAAGTATACAATTGAGGGGCATTAATTACATTACTGTGTTGTACAACCGTCTCCACTGTCTATTCTGACACTTGTCATCACCCTAAATGGAAATGCTATAACCTCTATTTCTCCAGCCCCGCCTTGCCCCATGCCCCATATACTTTCTGTTATACTTGATATACTTTCTGATATACTTTCTGTTCTATAAATTTGGCCATTCTGGATATATCATGGAAGTGTAATCATACAGTATTTGTAGTTTGTGGCTCGCCTGTTTCCCTTAGTGTAATATTTCAGAGTCCATCCATGTTATAGTCTGTGTATCTGCTATGCCACTTTGTATAATTCATTCATCTGTTGGTAGGCACTTAAATTGTTTCCATTTTTTGGTTATTGTGGCTAATGGAGCAGTGAAAATCGATGCACAAGTATCTGCTTGAATCCCTCTTCTCAGTTCTTTTGGGTATATGCCTAGGAGTGGAATGCTGGGTCATATGTGTCAGCTTTTTGAGGAGCTGCCAAATTGTTTTCCACTAGAAATTTTATATTCCCACTAGAAATGTATAAGAATTCTAATTTCTCTTGCTGACATTTTTCTCCACCCCCCCCTTTTTTTTTTACAAGTGTAGCCATCCTCGTAGGTAGGAAGTGATATCTCAGTGTGGTTTTGATTTCATTTTCCCTAATGACTGATGATGTTCAGCATCTTTTTATAGTCTTATTGGCCATTTGTTTATCTTCTTTGGATTAATGTCTATTCAAGTCTTCCATCCATTTTTTAAGTGAGTTGTTTTTTTGTTCTTGAGTTATACCACTTGTATAGATACTGGATGTTAAACCCTATCAGATATATTATTTGCAAATATTTTCTCTCATTCTGTAGGTTATCTTTTCACTTTCATAATAATTTCTTTGCAAAAAGGTTTTAAATCTTGATGAAGTCCAGTTCGTTTTTTTCTTTTGCTGGTGCTGTTGGTAATTTCTTTTTAGATTTATCTATTTATTATTTGAGAGAGAGAGTGTGTGTGTATGTGGGAAGGGCAGAGGAGAGGAAGAGAGACTCTCAAGCAGACTCTGTGCTAGGTGTAGAGCCCAACCCTGAGATCACCACAACCCTGAGATCACCCCCTGAGCCGAAACCCAGAGTCAGATGCTTAACCCACTGCACCACCCAGGCACCCCCGGTGCTATTGGTGTTTATATCTAAGAATCCTTTGCCAAATTCAAGGTCATGAAGATGACCCTTCACCGTCTCCTAAGAGTTTTATGGTCTTAAATATTACATTGTTAAGTCTTTGATCCATTTTGAGTCATTGCTTGCATATGATATGAATAAGATGTTCAACCTCATTATTTTGCATATGGAAATCGAGATGTTTTGGCACCATCTATTGAAGAGATGTTCATTCCCCAGTGAGCAGTCTTGACACTTGTCAAAAATTGATTGGCCATATGTATATGGTTTATTTCTGGGTTCTTAGTTCTGTTCTATTGGCCTATATGTCTATTCTTGTGACAGTACCATCCTGTTTTGATTACTATAATTTTGTGGAAATTTTTGAAATCAGGAAGCGTGAGTCTTCAGCTTTTATTCTTTCTCAAGATTGTTTGGCTAGTCAGGGCACCTTGAATTTGGGAATAATCAGCCAATAAAAGGTTGTAATTTGAAACATCTCTGTGTGTCTGTGGCCAGAATTTGTTTCTGGTCACCTAAGAACTTTCTGCTTGTTGTCTGCTTAGAGTCCATTTAGATAAGAAGTCACAAGAACTGTAATTTGGAATACGATTATTTCCTAATTTTGTTCACTTATTCCCCCAAGAGAAAAAAAATAGGAAACTCTATTTGTAGCTTCGTGAGTCACTTGTCTTAAGATTAGTTTAGGGTCAGTTTCATTGAAGTAAAGCTAAAATGCATGTGAGATGGAGCTTGCTGCCAGTGTGTGACCTCAGTATTTTATTTACTTTAAATATTCATTGTAGTATGAAGTGTTTGGGTGCAGAGCTAGCTTAAGTAAAGGGAAAAGTATATCATCAGTTCTGATCAAAATGGCAAGCTGAACCAAGACTGAAGGTCCTCCTTGTGCTTTGAACACAGAAATGCTGAGAAAACCAGGAAAACAACAGCAGAAATAACCCAGCTCAAATGAATGAAAGGGAACTCCCCACTGCTAGAAAAGAAAAGGAGCTCAAAGCCAGAACAGGGAATGATAGCTGAAAACAATGAGGTCCACAGGCCTACTGGGTAGACCTCTATGGACAGGGAATGAAGCCTTAGACCACTGTGGGATGGCAGCTTGGCTGGGGTGGGGACTCTTGCATAAAGCCCGACTTTTCAAAAGGCTGCGAAGCGGGGATTAGAAAAATCACATTCACTATCTAGGGAAAGTGGCAAAAAACTTTACTCTATGAATTCCTACAAGATAATAATTAGAAGAAAAGGAATAATCAAGAATTGGCAACCCAGGCTTATACCATGTGTAAGTATGAGGAGTGAATTTATACTGCTTCCAGCAAGGCAGGAACTGTTTTTCTAGGTTAAGAAATTAATATCGAAAATTGATCTGGTAGTGGGGCACCTGGTCTGCTCAGTTGGTAAAGTGTGCAACTCTTGATCTAGGAATTATGAATTCAAGCCCCACGTTGACTGTAAGAGATTACTTTAAAAAAGGGTGGGGGGTGGGGGCGCCTGGGTGGCTCAGTGGGTTAAGCCTCTGTCTTCTGCTCAGGTCATGATCCCAGGGTCCTGGGATCGAGCCCCGCATCGGGCTCTCTGCTCGGCAGGGAAGTCTGCTTCCTCCTCTCTCTCTGCCTGCTTCTCTGCCTGCTTGTGATCTCCGTCTGTCAAATAAAAAAAAAAAAAAATTAAAATACATCTAAATCATTTCATTAATTTACTAGGTGATAGTCCACAAAATAAATCTCAGCAGATAGCAAATAACTGATCTCATACAGACCCTACTTTCTGGTAGCAGTGTAATAAATTTATAAAACAACAAAAGCATAATTTGAAAACTCCATATGTTTGTAAACTAAAAAGAATACTTTTGAATGACTCATTTGGAAAGAAATCACAACAGAGGAAACTTGTTTCCAGCAGTATGGCAGACTGGATCCTCTTACAAACAATTAAGAAACTTGTATAAAATGTACAGTACATATATTAGTTACGATAGTGTTCTAGGAAGAAAATAAAGAACTAGAGGATAACAATCAAAGGAAAACAGAAATTCAAAGAGGTAAGACTCGAGAGTATTTCCTGAACCCAGTGTTCATGAACTTGTGTTTTCATGAGTTGGCAGAGTACAGCAGATAAAAGCAAGGCCTGGGGTCCTGCTTAAGATTGGGACTCTAATAAGAGGTGTTCTTGTATAAATGTAGAACTTATAAAGGATTTCACACTTAAAGTAAGAGAGTACTAGAAATAAACCCTAGCATAGAGTTAGAGTGAATCATTAATGGATTGTGGAATCAATTATGTGGTTACCATCAGCACTGTTCGTTGTTTCTTATCTTTGTTTTTGAATATCAAATATAGTAATGCTTGAGGTAACTTTGTTTCATTGTTAATACGTCAGTGTGTATTTGTATTTGAATGTGTATATGAGTGCAGAACATAATGCTGAGTGGCAAAAACTAGTTGCAGACTGATAGGTGAGTATAGTTGAGTTTATGTTATAAAATACTGCAGGGTGCTGTTTTGGAAAGATAAATACCAACTACAATATACCAGCTTCCAAAGACAGAATAGAATGGGATTAGGACAGTGTTCCAAGGAATGGTGCAAGATCCCCACCTTTGTGTGTGTGTGTGTGTGTGTGTGTGTGTACGCACACGCACAGGTGTGTGCGTACAGTACTTCTGCAAACATTTACCTTAAAAAAAAAAAGAACTAAGTGAATATGACAAAATGTTAACCTGTGGTTGATAGGCACTTGGGTATATATTGACTATATAATTTCCTGTACTTTTGTGTTATTTGTACTATATGATTTTTTAAAAAGCTATATCATGCACCAGGTAGGTAACTATTACAGTTCTATAATGGGGGTGAATGATGTCAGAATGAAATTTTTTTTTTCAGAATGAATGGCGCAGTTGGTTGAGCTTCTAACTTGATTTCGGCTTAGTTCATTATCTCAGGATCATGAGATGGGGAGCACTATGTCGGGCTCAGCAAGGAATCTGCTGGAGTTTCTCTTTCTCCCCCTCCCTTTGCATGCTCTCTCTCTCCCTAAAGTGAATAAATCTTTTTTTTAAAAAACACAAGCAGTTATATTATTATAACACCTTTAATTAGATGAAAGCTATATAGTTGCTATGTAATTAAGTACATAAAAAGGGAAAATACAGGAAGTATGATGTAGCCAAAAAATGCTTGTTAAATTAGAAGCCCTGATGAAGAAAGGAAGTTCTCTCTCTTGAGTGGTTCATTCAGGGAAAGCAAACTATCACCCACTGAATAATCAAAGTTTAAACATTGTATTATTAAAATTGTAACTTGTCTCTTAACCATGAGGCAACAAACCACAAATATATAATGTATATATTATTTTGTCATTCACATTTTTGTGTGTTTGTTTTACTTAGCTGGTCACCTGACATTTGAATGCCGCAATTTTCTCCGAGTGGACCCCAAAAGGGATATAGTTTTGGATGTGAGCAGCACAAGCAGTGAAGAGAGTGATGAAGAGAATGAAGAACTGAATAAATTGCAGGCATTACAAGAAAAAAGTAAGTAATGCTTTTTCTTTCCCTCCATCCTTTAAAAATGTTTCTAAACTTTCTGCCTATGATTATGTCATGTTTATTGTTCTCTTGTATTGATCAGTTAGATAGGTTGTGTATTTTATGTAATAGGTACTGCATAGGTAAGGAAATAGGCTTTGACTGTTTGCCCAAAATCAAACAAGTGATCAGTGTTAGAACCAGGAGGCGAGTCTGTTTCTGATTCCACAAGGCAGGTTTTGTTTTTCTTTTTTTTTCCATCACACTAAGATGTGTCACATGGTACAAAGGTTCTGATTTAAGACTTGGTTTCTAGATCTGTTTGGCCATTTTGTAGCATGTGCCTTTCAGCAAGCCATTTAACCACTTTGAGCCTTAATTTCCTTGTAGGGTATCACAAAGAATTGGTTTGTCAAGTCACACTCATTCAAATCAGAGATGTTAACTGGTAGCCAGATTTACTAGTAATTGCAAGTATATACATGATCATGAGGCATAGGGAAAGCTGTAAGAGTTCTAGGACCACCAATACAGCTCCTCATGTGTTTTCTTTCTACTTCAGAACCCATTCTGGCCAAGATTAACATGAGTTTTCTTCATTACTTACCCAAAAGAAAGTCATTTAATCATGAGCTATCTCAATTTTATATCCATATAGTCCAGGGAGCCATGCCTCATAAATCCATAGATCCCAGGATTATGTACCGTAAATAATCTTGGGCAAACCAGGTACATCCTGCTGTAAGCAGTCTATAAATAAGGATTCTCTTGCCAGCAACTTGATCATGGACCTCTAGCTTTCAGAACTGTGAGGAAATAAATTTCTGTTAATTAAACAAACAGCACCCCCCCCCGACCACCATTCTCTAGTTAGCAAATACCATTCATTTGTTTCCAGGAGGTCATTAGCCTGTTTAGGAAGAGATTTGACTAAGTTACATTTTTTCTCTCTTGGGAGCATCCTCCTCTCTCCTCAAAGAAAGAGAAGATTGCATACCTGCTGTTTAACCATTTCTTTCCCATCTTGTGTATAAAATGGCCTATCCTTACAATGGGGTTTTTAGGGATAAAATATAATGCTGTAGGTGAAAATACTTTGTGAACTTCAAAATGCCATGTGGTAGATGTCACACAGAATAAAAATGCAACTTATTTGAATATGGGCTTAGGCATGGAATGAAAGAAATACAAAAAGTTAAAATCTTATTTTAGCTCACAGAGAATAAACCATATGCCCTTTAAAACTTTTTAAGTTTTCCACATTACAGTGGAAGTAGGATGGGCTGAGAAGGCAAGAGGAGGAGAGTCCTAGAAAGGGCAGGCAAGACTTATATTACATATGAGTACATATAGCTTCAGGTAAAGATAGCTTCTTGGCTGTACACACTTGATTTTATTACCTACTGAAACACCACTGAAGTGAGAGTGGAAGAATTTTTTTAAAAAACATAAACCCACAAAGGCAAAGAAAATGAAATAGGAAGCACTGGCAACAAAATTTTGAAAAGCAGATAGCTTTAGGGATAATGGACTGGACACTTGAGAAAGCTCAATCCTTGAACAGTAGGAAGTCTGAGGAGTCACCTGATAGTATATACTTTAAAACTCCCCCAAAGACTTGGTAATGAGTATCCTTAGGTACCTCTATGAAGCCATCTGTAAATCTAAAAACAGAAGGATTGGTTAAAAATCTGAAGTAATCCGGGACACCTGGGTGGCTCAGTTGGTTAAGCAGCTGCCTTCGGCTCAGGTCATGATCCTAGCGTCCTGGGATCGAGTCCCACATCGGGCTCCTTGCTCTGCAGGGGGCCTGCTTCTCTCTCTCCCTCTGCCTCTGCCTGCCTCTCTGTCTGTCTGTGCTCACTCCTGCTCTCTCTCTCTCTCTCTCTGACAAATAAATAAATAAAATCTTTAAAAAAAAAAAAAATCTGAAGTAATCCCCTTCAGTTCCCTTTGCCTACTCAGTGAAGCCAGATGTCTTCCCTCCATCCCCTCAGCAGGCTACTAGTGTTAGAAATAGACCCACACAAAGGCACATTGTTATAAAACTTCGTATCATAGGAAAGAAGGAGAATATAATTCACACTTCAAGAGTCCAGGATAAAATAGATCATAGGTAAAAGAACAAGAGTCAGAATAACTTTATTCTTCTGTAAAGAAATACTGGAAGCTAGTAGATGTGGCTAATGCTTTCAAATTTTTGAAGGAAAATTATATCCAAATGAGAATGATATACCCAACCAAATTATCACCTGTGTGTAAAATAGAATAAAGGCCTTGTGGCAGGCATTCAAAGTAAAGAGAGAGAGAGAGAGGAAGGAAGGAAGGAAGTAAGTTCTTAGAGCACTGATTCCAGAGGTTTCTAACAAAGTAAGGGAGTAGGCCCTAAAAAGGAAGACTTTATAGGAATAGAAGAGATAAGAAAGGAGTCTCTAGGGCACTTGCAGAGGAGATCTCAGGTAGGTGGCCACTCCAGTCACAGAGACCAGGCTGAAAGAGCAAAAGAAAGATTCTAGGAGAGAAAGCCTAAGATGATCAGTTCCACAGAGACAGTTCCTACCCCATCCATCTCCACTGTCCTATCTAAAAATAAAAAACAAAAAACCTGAGAAAACCCAAAGCCAAACCAAAACAAAAACTCTAGAATTAGTAAGGCTGCTAGAGAACACATAATTTAAACCTAGTTTTACAGGAAAGGAGCTGAGGACAGGTGACTCCCCAGGTCACTAACTTGTCACCATGAAGCCAGCACTGTGATCCGTGTTTCTTACCTAATAGTCCTATAGTGTTTACAGTGTGGTGCTTTCCTACCTTAGAGATTACCCAGTCTATTGGTTCTTGACCTTTTTTCCCTCACCACATCGATCTTGAAGGAGAAAGTGCACTCTCATCATGAATATGGTTTAGTCTAGAGGTGACTTTTGAATCAGAAAACTTGGGACAAATCTTACCCTGGCCAGAAAGGGAAAGAGTTAAAATACCATATACCATATAGTGAGTAGTTGGTCAGACTTCCATGTTAGAATCCACTTTCCCTTAACCTCACACTGAGAATTACTAACTCAATATAGACTTTTTATTTTTTTCCCTTAAAAAGATACACCTGCCTACCGTCACTTCAATGCTCAGAACTTGTTTCCAAGTCTCATGGCTCCCACACAGGACAGTGCTTCTTTCAGGATATCTTGCAGATTTCAAAAAGTATTATAAAAGGGATCCATATTTATTTCATGGTCATCTGGTGGAAGCCCAGTGACCTCCTACTCAAATAAACAATAAACTGGTTCCTAAATACAGGGAGAAAAGGTGTACAGAGGTTGTGGTTCTTAGTTGCATTGAAAACTTTCTGATGCTGCTCAGGATCTCTGACGGCATGAGGGTAAAACACGGACTGAGTTCTCATGCTGAGAGTGAGTTCTCATGCCATAAAGTTTAGTGGTACTGAGGGCTCCTGAATCCTTCCTTGGTTCTTGGAGGTGGGGAGCTCTTGTATCAACTCTCTTGAATAAGTTATAGTTTGGGGGGGAACTTTCTGGTTGACAATAAAAATAGGGAGCTAGGAGAAAGCAAAGAATTTTTAGTATACTTCTGTTAATTAGTTCTGCTTTTATGAAATGGAGACATAAGGGGAAGAGAGATAAATGTCGCCAAATAAAACTCAAAACTTATTTTTGTTTAAGTTATATTTTTTCTTGCTTTTGTTTTCATTTGTTTCTATTATATTGTATATTTTTCAATGTATTTAATGTGTTTAAAGAATTAAAAGAACATAATTTGATCTTTCATTTAAAACAAAAGTCCAAATGACAAATACATCAATTTTTGACACAAATTAGATAATGTGAGAGCAGGACTTGATATGGATGAGAACAAGTTGTTGTCTTACAGTACAGCAACCTGGAACACATTCAGCTTTATAAAATTGTATCACAAGTGCTATGAACGGGGAAAGATTGAATAATCCATACCTAACGAGAGTTAAAAGATCTTGTGATTCACTGTGTATGTTTGTGTGTGAGCATGCTTTATGTTCAGTGGCATTACAATGCTTTAGGAAGCTTTTTAAGGTTTTTATAGTGTATTTTGAACTTGCTAAAGAAATTTGCCTTTGGAATTGTACATGATAGTAGCAAATATCTGAAGTCCTATTTATGTTACAGTATGCAGAAAGCCAAAGTAAAAGGATTTTACTATTTCCAAAGGACCCAAGAAATCAAGAAGAGTATGGATTTTTTTCTCATTCTATTTTACCTAGCATCATTTAATATTAATCAGCTATTTACCTGTAATCAGGAGGTAGTCCTTTCCTCGTATGTCATGCCTTAATATTTTATGATATTCTTTTATTGCAGTACACAAAAGAAATGTATTTTGACAAATTTGGGGTTTGGGCTTCGTTTGATGTTTTGGTATGATTTTGTTTGTTTAAGAAAGTTTTATGTTAAGTTCATACTTGATATTATTTAAAGATGGTTGATACTGAATGCTGCCCAGGAGAAAATACCACAATCAGGTATTTGCATGTTACCATAATTGTGTCTCTTGTTCCCTTTCATAACTGCTGGAATCAGATTCAAGCAAATGACTTAAAATGGTGGTTTCAGTCTTCATAAAGATAGGGCTTAAGTGAATCCATAGCGTGATTAGAATAAAACTAGTATTTGGCTCAAAATGTACTTCTCAAGGAGGGCATGTATTGCATGGAGCACTGGGTGTGGTGCATAAACAATGAATCTTGGAACACTGAAAAAATTATTTTAAAAATGTACTTTTCATAAGAAAGCTACAAAAGATATTTGCTGAACAGTTTATTAGAAGTCACAAAAGTGAATGGAAATTTAGACTAATGGATCTAGGCTTGGAACGCTAGGTATTTAAATGCAATGGGAGTAGCTACAAACCTGGTGACATAGGCAAAGATGTAGTGGCTGACTCTGCTGGTGCTACTAGAGTGGTCCTTTCTTGTTATCCCAAAGTTGTCTCTCAAGCACTGGATCATATCCTGTGATGCCTGTGTGTTACACAAGAGACTACCACTCTTGCTGAACATTAGAAACATTAAGTGGTAAAGTACATAGGGGCTTTTTGCCCTAAATTTTGTACTCCAAAGGTTAATTGTATCATTAAACAGAAAGTACTGTTTTGAAAAAACTCAGATTCTTTTCCCTATGCCTGTTACATTTCAATATCCTGTCTCAGAAGGAACTTCAATAAATAGAGGTGGAGGGACGCCTGGGTGGCTCAGTGGGTTAAGCCGCTGCCTTCGGCTCAGGCCATCATCCCAGCATCCTGGAATCGAGTCCCGCATCGGGCCCTCTGCTCAGCAGGGAGCCTGCTTCTCCCCTCCCCTCTCTGCCTGCCTATCTGCCTACTTGTGTGATCTCTGTCTATCAAATAAATAAATAAAATCTTTTAAAAAAATAAATAAATAGAGGTGGAATCATTTTAAGAGTGGTAGTATCGAAACACTGAACTATCTAAATCAAACTTTTGTCATCAGTGCTTGAATTCTCATATACAGTTACTGTCAATACTGCTAGTTCCTAAGTGTCATAGCCAGGAAAAAAGATTTCTTGAGTTCTAGAATTATTTTGTTTTTATTAGAACTAATTTCTCTATATAACCGAGTCACTGGATTCCTTATCCATCATTCCTAAATGGAAGTGGTAATTTTTCCTCTAGCTACTTATTTGCTTGGTTTCTTACAACTTTGCGGGAAGGGCATGTTTATAGTAACTTTCAGATACCAAAAAAAATCTGCTCAAGAGAACGCTAACGTGACTATTTTAATGTCAGATCAAGTCAATTTCAAAACAAAGAATATTGCTAGGGATAAAGAAGATTTCTTTATAATGATAAAAGTGTTAGTGCAGAGGACATATGAATACTAAGTATTTATGAATACTAAGTGATTATGCACCTAATTACAACTTCAAACTGTATGAAACAAACTGCTAGAACCACCAGGGAAAAATCCTTGGAGGTAAATAAATCCACAGTTATAGTTGGAGATCTCAGCATTCCTCTCTCAGTAATTGATGGAACAGATAGACAGTAAATCAGAAAGGATATGTAAGACTTGAATAACACTGTCGACCAACTTGACCTATTCAGTGCTTGTAGAACACATCACCCAACAACAGCAGAATACACTGTTACCTAGATAGACCTTATTGTATGCTATAAAACAAGTCTTAATACTTTTTGAAGGATTCACATTATGCAAATTATGTTCTCTATCCACAAGGGAATTAAGTTAGGAATTTACTAATACCTTCCAACAGAATTCCCCAATATATGTAATCTAACATATTTCTAAATAATCCATTAGGTCAAAGAAAAAAGGCAAAAGGAAATTAGAAAGTATTTTGAATGGAATGAAAAAAAACACTAATATTTATGGGATGCTCTTGTGGGGTAAGGCTCTGCCTTCAGCTCAGGTCATGATCTCAGGGTTCTGTACTCGAGCCCCACATCAGGCTCTCTGCTCGGTGGGGAGCTTGCTTCCCCCTCTCTCTCTGCCTACTTGTGATCTCTGTCTCTCTCCATCAAATAAATAAATAAAATCCTTAAAAAAAAATAAAAAAATAAAGGCAAATTTACAGCACTAAATTCCTGTATCAGAAAAGAAGAAATGTCTCAAATTTATAACGTAACCTCTGCCTTAAACAGTAGAAAAAGAAGAGTAATGGAACCCAAAGTGAGCAGAAGAAAGAAAATAAAAAAGATCAGAGATGAAATCACTGAAATGGAAAATAGGAAAATAATAGAGGAAATTAGTAGAACCAAAAACAGCCCTTTGAGAAGATCTATAAAATTGAAAAATTGCTCTCCAAACTGATAGGTAAAAATCAAAACAAACAAAAACTCCCGTATCCAAAATTAAAGAAGTGACAACACTACAAATTATACAGATGCTAAAGTAACAGAATACTGTGAAAAATCTTACCCCAATAAATTGGACAACTTAGATAAAATGGACAATTACTTAAAACATACAAACTACCAGAACTCTTTGAAGAAGAAATAAACTGAATGGCTTGCATCTACTAAAGAAGTTGAATATTTAGTTTAAAAACTTTCAACAAAGAAAACTCCATAGCCAAATGGCTTCTCTCTTAGTTCTACCAGATGTTGAAGGAGAAATAATACCATTTTTACATAAAATCTTAAAAATTGAGGAGGAGAGAGTACTTTCTGACTCAGTTTATAAGACCAGCATTCCCCTGATAACACTACAAATAGAGACTCCTACAAACACAGGCACAAACAGAATTTTAAGCAATTGAAAGAATTTTAGCACATCAGATCCAACAATATGTGAAAAGGATGTTATGACCAGGTGATGTTTATCCCAGTAGTATAAGGTATGTTTCAATTCAAATCCAACCAATGTAATTCACCATTTCAATGTTCTTTAAAAAGAACACCTATGTGATAATTACAGCATTTTAAGAAATTATGTGAGGAAGTCCACTATCCGTTTTTGATAAAAATGCTCAGCAAATTAGGAAAAGAAAAGAACTTTATCAACTTGATAAAGGACATATGTTAAAAAATGGAAGATTACATAATACCTAATGGTGAAAGACTGAATACTTCCATAACATAAGAAACAAAATATAGATGTCCACTCCTACCACTTCTGTTCAACATTGTAGTGGAGAGTCCAGCCACACAGTAAGACAAGAAAAATCAAAGGCATCCAGATTGGAAAGGAAAGAGTAAAAACTATTTACTGATGACTTGGTCCTCTATATAGAAATCTGGTAGAATCTACCAAAAAAAAAAAAAAAACTTGTAGAAACTAGTAACCTGAAAACTAAGTTCAGCAAAGTTGTAGAATACATGATTGACCAATGGGTACAAATCAGTTGTATTTCTGTATTTTGACAATAAACTATCAAAGACTGAAAATTTAAAAATACCTTTTATAACAGCATTAAAAATGTGAAATACTTAGGAATAAACTGACAGAAGATGTGCAAGTCTGGAACATACAAAACATTGTGGGGGAAATTAAAGAAATGAATGAATCAAAAGATAGACCATATTTGTGGAATGGAAGATTAAATCTTTTTAGGATGTCTGTTCTCTCATTGAACGCTACATCAGAAACTAATGATGTACTATGTATTGGCTAACTGAATTTAAAAAAGAGAGATGTCATTCGTCCCAACCTGATTTATAGATTCAAACTAGTCACAATCAAAATTCTAACAGACTGTTTTAGAAATTGACAAGCCACTTTAAAGGTCTTGTGGAAATGTAAAAAACCTAGAATAGCTAAGATACTTTGAAAAAGAGTAATAAAGTTGGAGGACTAGCACAACCTAATTTCAGGGTTTGGTGTAAACCTCCAAGTAATTAAGGCAATGTGGTATTGATGTAAGGATAGATCCATGGGACAGAACAGATCCATACATTTATGGCCAATTGATTTCTTTGAACTTTTTTTTTTTTCAGAGAACTGTAGATTCACATGCAGCTATAAGTGATAATACAGAGAGCACTTTGTACACTTTATCCAAGTTTCCGTCAAGGGTAACATCTTCCAAAATTGTAGTACAATATCACAACCAGGATTCTGACATTGATAAGAATCAAGATAATATTTCTACTAAAGTCACACCCACTTCCCTCTTGTCCTTACTACTTCTTAATTTCTGGCAACCAAAAATTTGCCATTTCTGTAATATAATTTTGAAACTGTTTCATAAATTGATTCATATAATATATAATCTTTTTTAGATTGGCTTTTCTACTAGCTGTAATTCCCTGGAGATGCACTCGGGTTGCTGCATATTTCAATAGTTTATTTCTTTTTATTGTTGAATAGTGTTTAAGTCCATGATCTTTTTTGAATTGATTTTTATTTAAGATGAGAGACTTAAGCCAAGTTTTGGTCTTTGCTTAAAAATAACCAATAGTTCTAGCACTCTGTTGGAAAGCTATCTTTCCTCCATTGAATTTCTCTTGCATTTTTGCCAAATATCAGTTGGTCAAATTTGTGTGGGTTTGTTTCTCCTATTCCATTGATCTTTGTGTCTTTTCTTCCACCACTGCCACACAATCTTGATTAACATAGCTATATAATAAATCTTAAAATTGAATAGGCCGATTCTTCGCACTTTATTCTTATCCAGAGTTGTTTTAACTATTCTCTGTTCTTTCCATATAAATTTTAGAATAATGTCTATATCTACAAAGAAATCTTGTTAAGATTTTGTTAAGAATTGCATTAGGGGCACCTGGGTGGCTCAGTGGGTTAATCCTCTGCTTTTGGCTCAGGTCATGATCTCAGGGTCCTGGGATCGAGCCCCACATCAGGCTCTCTGCTCAGTGGGGAGCCTGCTTCCCTCTCTCTCTCTTCCTGCCTCTCTGCCTACTTATGATCTCTGTCAAATAAATAAATAAAATCTTAAAAAAAAAAAGAATTGCACTAAAAATGTATATCAATTTAGGGAGAATTGACTTCTTTACTATGTTGAGTCTTCCAATCCATGAACATGATCTGTCTCCATTTATTTAGATCTTTGATTTCTTTACTCAGTGTTGTGTCATTTTCAGCATAAAATCCTGCACGTTTTATTTTATACTTATAAATACTTCTTTTTAAAAATACTTATAAGTGGTGTATTCCGAATTTTAAAAATACTTATAAATTGTATATTCTGAATTTGTCTCTGTTTATTACTAGGCTATTTTGAATTTTGTTGTCTCTGTGTTTATAACTAGTATATAGAAGTGCAGTTCTTTTGTCTATGTTTATACTAAGAGTTCTTTGTAGATTCCTTGGGATTTTCTATGTAAACCAACATATCATCTGCAAATAGGAATGGTTTTATTTATTTCCTTTTGATTTGTAAGTCTCTTTTTTCTTGTTTTTGCTCTATTACCATACCTCAAGCTTATAGCACTGTGTTGAGAAAGAGTGGTGAGAGAAGACATTCTTACCTGGATTCTAATCCTAGAGGACAAAAGCATTTATACTTTCACCGTTATGTATAATGTTAGCATTAACTTTTATGTAGTCACTCTTCATCAAGTTGAGAAAGATACTCTCTATTCCTGTTTTTTCTCAGAGTATTTATCGTGGAGTAGTTGTCAGATTTTTGCCAAAAGCATTTTCTGCGTGGATCAGTATGATATTGTGAGTTTTCCTTAGCTTGTTAATATGGTAGATTATATTATTGATTTTTGAAAACTGAACCAGTCGTGCATCCCTGAGTTCTATTTGCTAATATTTTGTTAAGGATTTTTCCATCTATATTCATGAAACATGTTGGCCTATAGTTTTCTTGTTTTGTACTATATTAGTCTGACTTTGGTATCAGAGTAACAGTGACATAGAATATTGCGATTTCATTCTCTTCTATTTTTTTTTTTGAAAGGTTGAATAAGATTTGTATAAGAGTGGTGTTAATTTTTCTTTATTTGGTAAACTTCTTCAGTGAAGTTCTCTGGACCTGAAGATTTCTTTTTAGAAGTGTTTTTTTTTCTTCAAGATTTTATTTATTTGACAGAGAGAGAGAGATCACAAGTAGGCAGAGAGGCACATGTGGGGGAGAACAGGCTCCCTGCTGAGCAGAGAACCCGATGTGGGGGTTGATCCCAGGACTCTGAGACCATGACCTGAGCCGAAGGCAGAGGCTTAACCCACTGAGCCACCCAGGCACCCCTTTCTCTGACTTTTCTTAAACCTTTTCTTTTATCTGATTTTCTCTGGTATGACCACAGAAGGAAAAGTGGGGATACAACCTTGTGACTGCCAGGAGGAGACAGAAGTTCTGTTTCCCCACTCTGGTTCCACAAATACTCAAAGTGGCATGACTTCTTGTTACTGCTGGGTGGAGGTAGGAGTTCCAACTCCCTGTTGAGATATCCCATCGTGGGAGTGGTCTTGTTACCACTGAGTGATGATGAAGTCCCTGACTTTCATTAGATCTCCTCTGACAATACTTAGATGGAAGGGGTCCCTCATTACTACTGGGTGGCAGCAGAAGTCAGAGCTTCCTAAGTGGTCTCCATTGACACTGTTAGTGGAGATCTCTTTACTGGCCTGTGGAAATGAAAGTTGTGGCCACCCACTTAGACTTCTTAGGCTGGGGAATTGAGGTGCCTTATCACAGCCTTACAAAGGTGGAATGTCTAGGTTTCCCATCTAGCATCTGCTCACATGGATGGAGGTGGTGCCACTTTTTTCTGTAATGTTTGACTTCAGTAAGGGCAGTTATTATCTACTAGCTACCTGTGCCTAGGCTGTCCCTGTTTTGGTCCTTTAGCTAAGGAAATCAGGCTTTTGTTAGGGCATTTTTTGGTGTACCTGTTGACATTGCCTGGTTGCCTGCTTCTTCAGCTGCACGTCTGGGCTACAGGAAGCAAGAATTCCAGGGAAGTCACTACTGTGTCCTTCTCTGGGTTTCAGGATCCTTAGCTGGTCTGTCTTATTTCTACTTTTCAGTTTTTTATGTTTGTTTTTATAATGTCTGGCATTTTTAGTTGAACTTACTGGGAGGAATAGAAAAAAATACACTTACTTCATCTTCCCAGAAGCAGAAGTCCAGATGATTTTTTTTTCTGCTCAACTGACTTTTGACAAAGGTGAAATAAGTTGCAAAATATTATATATGCCACTGTATTTATATACCATATAAAATACCATATGTCCATCTTTCAAAAGAGAGAAAACTTGGGACTTATATGTAACTATTTTACATAAGTGATTGTATGTGCATATTTGGTTATTAGAGAGCAAGCTTAGAAGAAAACACACCAAACTAGATCTGTTGTTGTCCTGGGATCCTAACATCATGATCCTAGAATCCCATGATGCTAAATTTGTTTGAGAAAGAAAATTATAAAAAGCTGTATTCAAGGGGCACCTGGCTGGCTCAGTCAGTAGAGCATGTGAGATCAACCCTCTTGATGTCAGGGTTGTGAGTTCACCCCCATGTTGGGCATGGTGTCTAACTAGGAAGTGAAGGAAGGAAGGGAGGAAGAAAGGGAGAAAAAGAGTG
Organism: Taxidea taxus jeffersonii; assembly: GCA_003697995.1. NCBI lineage: Eukaryota > Metazoa > Chordata > Mammalia > Carnivora > Mustelidae > Taxidea > Taxidea taxus. Next base: position 18,741 of record RCUC01126767.1, on the reverse strand, counting down.
AGAGAGAGAGAGACAGAAAGAAAGGAAGAAGGAAGAAGGAAGGGAAAATCTGTATCTGATTGTATTGTTTTGTTTTTTAAGACCTGAAGTGCTACCCACCAAAATTGTTGACATTGATTTGCTATGGAAATTAATGATGGAGTGCCTGAATTTTTTTACTTAATGTACATAGCAGTGATAGAAATTTTCTAAAAAAGCATATAATATTTTTACAAGCTTCTTAATAAATAAAAATAAATAAGGACCTTGAGGGTATTAAACTAAGTGAAATAGGTCAGAGAAAGATAAACATTGTATGATTTCACTTATATGTGAAATCTAAAAAATAAACAAAAAAGCCAAGCTAGTAGATACAGAGAAGAGATTTGTGGTTGTTAGAGGCAGTTGATAAGGTTAGTCAAAATGTGCAAACTTCCAGTTATAAAATAAATCATGGGGATGTAATGTACTGTATGTTGACTATAGTTAATAGTACCGTACTGTATATTTGAAAGTTGCTAGGAGAAGAGATCTTAAAAGTCCTCATCACAAGAAAAAAAAATTGGGGATAACTATGTAACATGGTGATAGATGTTAACTATACTTACAGTGATTATTTTGCAGTATATACAAATATCAAACCATTATGTTATACACCTGAAAGGAATATAATGATATATGTCAATTATACCTCAATAAAAAAAAAACTACCAGGAAAGGAGAAGTTGTTACAAGAAAAGTGCAATATCCTAGGGGCGCCTGGGTGGCTCAGTGGGTTAAAGCCTCTGCTTTCGGCTCAGGTCATGATCCCAGGGTCCTGGGATGGAGCTCCACATCGGGCTCTCTGCTCCGTGGGGATCCTGCTTTCTCTTCTCTCTCTGCCTGCCTCTCTGCCTACTTGTGATCTCTGTCAAATAAATAAATAAAATCTTTAAAAAAAGAAAAGAAAGTGCAATATCCTAACCAATGAAATTCATCAGCCAACAACCAAAATTTTAAAAATGTATACATACCATATTAGTATATAGATTCATGGTATCCTGATTCTTTCCCCTCAACACACAGGAGTAAATGAAGAAGAGGAGAAGAAAAAAGCAAAAAGCAAAGAGAAAATCAAGTTGAAAAAAAAAAGGAAAAGGTATTTTTTAACATCATTGTCTTTTAAAAGCAGAACTGTGAATCCAGGATGGATTATAAAATTTTATTTTTTGTGTGTTGTCCAGTTAATTTAACACTAATTTTTTAAATGGGAATTAGATATTCAGTTGTTTCAGTACAATAACAAAGTCAGGAATCAAAAAAAGTTGATACTCAGCCACTTTAAATTTTTTTTTCCTTTGGAGCAAATTAAGGTATAAATAAATAATAGCCACCCTCCCTTCTTTTATGTGTTCTAGAATTTTGAGTTTAAAACATCAGCCAGGCTTTTAATTGGATGATTTCTAAATTCCTTACATATATATTTTGTCCTCATATATATGAAGTTGGAGCTTAAATATTTGTATTCTCAAAATATCATTATCATGGCTACAAAATTAAGTTACTAATAGGATTTATATACTCACTTGTGATGCTGAAAATTCCTTCAGGTCTTTCAAACAACCCTCATCAGCCACCTGTGAATTTTTAGTATCAACTCAGACAGGTCCTGAAATTAAATGAACTTTTCTAGGCATACTTAGCAGAGATTTTGCCACCTAATAGAATTGTGTAGAAGTCTAACACCGTATCTTAGAAATGAGAATCCAGGACCAAAAAGACAAAGAAAAATGTGCAGGCAAAGAAGCTCTAGTCAGAATCCATAGGTCAAGCAGGGTCTTTAAAATAGGAAAACAGACAAGAGTTGACAATAATGGAGTTGAAGAGGGAACAAGAGAATCCATGAGAAAATAAGCCCAGGAAACAGCCAGAAGTCCAAGACAGACCGACAAGATGGAGAAGAGAGTACAGCATCACAGAAACAAGGGAAAACTCGGAGTTTCTACACAGGATTCACGAGTCACTCTACAGACCCAACCTTATAGTCTCAGGCATTAATTTTTTGCCCTCCTGTATGTCTCTGTCAGGTTTTCTTAGCTTGGGTTTTAACTTCTAATCGTTAGATCATTCAACTATTTCTTGAGATGTCTTTTTAAACTTTAAATTGACTCAGTTTCTGTCTTTTCACACAAAGTTTGGGTGTGGGCAGATTATTGTATACCTGTTTATATAAGATCTTAAGAGGTAGCTTCTCTGTTTTTTGTTACTTTTCTTTTTTTCTCATAGTAGAGGAAGGAATTTTATAGTCCCCCCCCAATTTTTTATTAGAGTAATATTAGAAAAAAAGAATAATGCTCAATCATCCTCATTCATTTATACTCATTCAAACACATCTTTTTTGTAGCCAGTGAAAATTACTTTGGATTACAAGTCCTCATCTGTGTCACTCTGCATCTAGAAGATTCAAGTATTCTCATTTGAGAAATCAAAAGAATTAACAAAAATGCTTTTATTTTGCTAATTTTCAGCTTTCACCCATTAATACCGAGGTACAATTATAGCCCTTTTTATATAACTGTAGCTCTTTTAAGAGACCCTGTAGCTCTTTCTGTAGCTCTTTTAAGAGACCCTGCTAACAAGTTATTGCATATGCGCATGAATTGTATGTATAATAAAGGCTTGGTAAATGATGCTTTGCTTACCTTGTAAGATTTTGAAGGGTATGACAGGATGAAAAACTGAAAATCACAGAAAAATCATTATATCCTTACTGAGTTTAAAACTTATTACTAGAGTTGAGCAGAGTTACTCATCAGTTTCTGTGGCCAAGGAGCAAAAATTCCGAACTCAGTACTTGAAGAGAATACAAATATATAAAGCACATTTTGAGTTTCTTTGTTTATACCTCACCTTGCTCCAAGAATGATTTAAGGCAGTTAAAATCCCATTTAAAATTTACCTATCTGCCGTAAATGCAATTATCAGTCAGTATGTATTATTGCCCATAGGTCTTATTCATCCAGTTCCACTGAAGAAGACACTTCAAAACAAAAGAAACAAAAATATCAGAAGAAAGAAAAGAAAAAAGAAAAAAAGAATAAGTCAAAAAGGGGGAAACATCACAAAAAGGAAAAAAAGAAGAGAAAAAAGGAAAAGCATTCTTCCACCCCTAATCCTTCTGAGATCTCCAAAAAGTAACTGGATCTTCGGCCTAAGCCATTAAATTTTAAAATTGGTTTTGAAAATTATCTGACCTTCCTTGGAATTTGCTATATAATTATGCCTTGCAATAAATCACAGCCTTTTCCATATAGACATTTTTTTCATATATGGGACCATTGTCATCTGGCAATACACTTTTAATTTGCTGACTCTAAAGTATTGAATCAGTCTTACTACTTGGTAGACATGCCCCAAGTATGGATATTTGTACATACAAAACACATCATTTTTGGTATTCATGACTCTTCATCCGACTAGTGTTACTGCTTCCTAAGTTGATTGTAAATGGCTTTACTACAGTCAACACAGATAATCTACCTAGCACTTAATGAGTATTTGCTGAATCAAGTATCCACCTTCCAGTGATAAAGTGAGGTAGGGGATAATGCTTTGCTCTGGACTCTGAAAGATTTAATAGCTTTATATCCTATGATAACATATAAAGATGGTGAAATTTTTCACTGTTGTTTTTGGATCTCAAATCTTTTTTGGATGTCATAGGAGATGAAGCTGCTTTCTTGGTTTTAATTAGAACATTTGAAATGAATGGTGTTGGCAGGAAGATGAAATGAAAATATTTACTGTTACACGAAACAAGGGTGTCTAGGATCTGCCTCCTCTGAACTGTAATGATTACAATTTCCTTCCTTGTTTAAAAAGGCAAGTGTAGTTCCGCCTCATAGAGATGATGCTGTGTTGGGTAGAATTTTTAGGACAGACTCCTTGGTTGTTTTACAACTGTGCCATATTGGCATCTCTTCAAGTGATACCTCAAACACAGAACTTTTTAATTAGGAGGATGATAGCTAAATCATCATTAGAACTGATTTTTATTGTATTCTGTATGTAAATTTTATGAAGCTTGTTTCTATGAGTAATGTGGAAAATTTTTATAAATGTGAACATATATATTTATTTGTCTAAAATAATTTGTAGTTTTGAAGCCGGTTTCACACTGAATTTGTGGTTTCAATAATGACCAGTTTGTGGGTGTTTCTCTCTTTTACTTCAGTCATAGACCTTAAGTGCAGTGACAGAAATTTAAGATTAAGAATTTTATTCTGTACTTTTTAAACTTAAGAGCCAGGGAGTTGCATCATGAAAGCCTTTATATAACAATGGGAATTTTATATGGGTAAGCATTTTCAAACATATATTAGTAGATAGAAGTGTTTCTTACATTTTTAATTCCACAGTAATCAGTGTCACCTACTTTGCTTAGTATTTAGATAGCCCTGACATCCACTAAGTCAAACACTTACTGGTGTAGCAGTGTCAGACGTCACCCAGTTATGGCTCCGCACCAAGGACTGCAGGTACTTCACTGTGGTGCAGTTAGAAATTTTCAAGTTGCTCACCTACAGACATGGCTACAGGTGAAATCATTTTGGTGAAATCAGGTAAGTACATGTATCCTCCCAAGCTGGAAAGGTGTACTGATTCTTCATGCAGCTCCCCTCAGTCGTGACCTCAGTCAGACTGGGGGAGCTTTCTGACTCCTCAGACCTGTGCTTACCATATTCCCCTTCTAGGGAAGCCACATCCCCATCCCTAGTCCAGCGGTATAGCTGAGGAAGCTTTCACACTTCTAGCTTTTCCATAATCTGATTAAGTCAGATGGCCTCCTCAAAAAGAAGGAGGCCCCCACCTTTTTCTTTTTTTGGTAGTTCTGTCAGTTGTTGAAGAGAAACAGAGTTACTGGTTTTTAAGGGTTTGTTTGGCTTTTGCTGTGTTTTACGTGTTTTTTAAACTGCATTTTACGAAAATACTGTTCTTTGGTTATCATGATGAAAAAAATATAGAAAAAACTTTTTAAAAATGATTGAAAAATGCTGCATGCACAAGGATGACCTCACCCTATTGAATGTGTAACAGGGTTAAAAATGCTAATAATTGTAGTGAAACAAAGTTAATTCAGGTATTCATGAGTTTTATTTCTGTTTATTGTAGAGATTAATAATTGGCTCATTAGATTTGTTTCCTGAATGGGGACACAATTAATAATGGTCCAGAAGAGTTATATACAATTCAGCACTCGTTAACTAATACAGTGTGCAAATTAAAAAACTTTAATGCTCAGTAATTTTTTCCACTACATAATATTTTTGGAATTATTCTTAAGTAAATTCCCCATAGTATGAGAACAGTTTATGAAATCTCTCATCTGAATAAAATTCATTTCTTTTCACTAATTTTCTTCTAAAATGATCTTGTTATTGGGATTGGATACAGATCTCACTCATAAATTTTAGAAGATTAGTGAAATTTTCCCTGAGGCGCTATGTAGCAGAAGGAAGACTCAATTTAACAGTAGAAATCCAAAAAGTCCTGGCCTTTCTAACCACCTGGGTGACTTTTAACTAAATCATTTAGCTTCTCTGGGCCTTAGTGTCTTTCATCTGTAACATATTGTACCCAGTTATCTCTGAGACCTCTTCCCCTCCTTAATGTATATGCTTATCAATATTTTAGTACAATTCAAGTAATATTATTCATTTTAGAAATTATTATAGGTAATAAGGTAGCATTCTGCAATGGTAAAGGTTGACTTAATACAACTGTTAATAAATACATTCAACTTCTTTAAGCAGGTAATTGGTATTTAGTTTACATTCTTACCAATAAATGTGTGTCATTTTCACGAGATGCACATAGAATTTATGTTTAGCTTTGTATCTGTAACCTGATTACCTGAATACCTAAGGCTGTTGCTTTTAGCTGATGGGTCTACTCCCTATACAATTCCCTCTCTCTTTTCTCCATTATCATCTGTTGGCTAAAATATCTCTGAGGTATCATTAGTTGTTCACCCTTCATACATATCCATTTATATCTTTGGTTCTCTGAGGCCAAAACATCAATAAATAAGGAGTAAAACAATTTATGTGTCTGTATTTACAATTGACTCTGTATAAAATTATATAACCCCAGGTCACCTTCAGTTAAACTAGGTTTCAGAGTTACTAATAATGTTGATAAAAATGCCATCAACTCCTTTATTCAGCAAACATTGTTTGAGCGCCTGCCATGGCAAACCCTCTGTTAAGTACTGGGGATACAGAGATTCTTAAGACTCATTTGCTTCCCTGAAGAGGTTCCTAGTTTAGTTGGTAGGAGAAGCAGCAGAACACAACACTGTATGATAAGTGCAGTAATTGACCCAAGCATGTGTTTTTGGAAACACAGAAGGTTACTTAGTTGCCTGGAGCAGTTAGAAGAGGCAACCTAAAGTAAGTATTGTTCCTCTCGGATTTTGATGGAGAACGAAAGTGGAAGTGCTGGCAGTTACTGAGGAGTGGGTACTGTGAACAGAAACCACAACAGAAAAATCTGAGTTACGTGTGTGTCAAGAATTGTAAGCAATATGTGAGGCATGAAGTGGGAAGAATTAAGACTACTTTTGTAGGTTCTCAGGAACACAAGAAAGTGGTCTTAAGTTCCATGTTTGGAAGCTTGGACTTGAATCTCATGAGACACCATGAGAGAGTTTTAAGGAAAGAAATGACTTTTATTGAGGTTTGGTTTCACCCATTTCAAAATCCAATTAGACAATTTTTAAAAGATGAAATTGCTCTCATGAGAGGGCCACATAAAAAATAACTTGAATCTTTTGCATCCTATTATTTGTATATTCCTATCATGTCCCCTTCTTCTAGACCCACGTTTCTTTCTAAGATTTGATGATTACCAAAGATTCTAGTGACTTGTCTTCTAAAAACACATAAAGCTACTATATTCCTTATCAGACCCATCCCCAGAATGACCCACATATGTGCATAGTTGAAAATGTGTTTTGTCTTAAATTCTTAGATTATTTTAAGGAAGTTTTTTTTAGATTATTTTTGACTGACTTAAATTCTGTCCCTAGGTTAGTATTTGTTACACCCAAAAAAATCATTTAAAATAGTTTTCATTCTATAGACTTGGTTGTAATTTGATGAGGCTTCTCACTTTCTTAATATTTTGTCTCAGTCTTAATATTTGTCTCTGTATGAAATACCACAACTATTTCAGAGTTACAGAGACACTAGTTGGTCCTCTGGTTGAGCCTGGTGGCTCTCCCTCAGGTAAGCTGGCTTGGCAGGGACTATACCTAGTACTAGTTCTGGGATTCCATCTTCCTGGGCAGTTAGCATTCAAGGAGAGTATGTGTCTTAAAAGTCAGCATGACAGTAATCCGACTTGCAGAGCCCAGGGGCTTCAACCAGCTACACATCTGGCCACACCCAGCTTCAGTACCTTTCACAGGTGAAGAGGAATTTGGGGGACCATGAGCATTTTGCTGGCCTTGACCCATTTGCCTGCTTCCTGTGTCATCTATGGCATCTGCACTTGCCCTTGAAGAGCAAAGGTAGAACTATACCAGTGCCTTAACTTTCTCATCCCAGGTTTTTACCTGAGGCAACATCTGGTTAATAGTGTAATTTTGAGTATCTGTGTATCAGGACAGCCAGTGTGAAGTCCAGCACAGGCAGTGGATGTTGCAGTAATGATCTGGAGCTATACTCTAATATAAATGTCTTCTTCAGTTGTATGAGTTCACATTTTAAGTGCCCAGTTGCCACATGTAGCTAGTGGCTACCATGGACAGTGCAGATACAGAAAGAACATTTCCACCACCACAGAAACTTCTGCACAATGCTAATACAGAGGATACCCCCAGTTCTTGATCAAAATTTTGGCAGCCTAATGGTCGAAAGTTTTGAAACCTGAGCTTTGCCTGCTGAGAGCAGTAGGGCATTCCTTTTTCCCCCCACCCAGACCAGTGAAGCCATATTTGACACATTTTGTAAGGATAGTCTTTCAATTATAGTAATTTTACACAACACAGTGGATGTGTTGGGCAGAGCCAGCTTTTAAAAGTAATCCTTTTTTCCTAGTGAATTCCATTAGAAAACAAGGTCTGTGTTCTTGTAATAGAAATCATACTTAGGATAAAAATCTTCTAAGACAAGTATAATGTGCAGAAACCATAGTCTTATTTCTAGATATCTTGCAGTATAAATGCAATGGCCTTAGGTGGGAATAGAGAATTTATTTTAAAAAAACTTCAATAGGAGTTCCGTAGGAATTTTATCAGTGAAGGATTTTTGTTATGGTTATCCTTGGTATGCAGAAAATGCAGATTATGCATTGTGACATATTTTGTTATTGAACGTTAGGTTTATGAACACAGTACATTCATTCATACCCAGCAAGCCTGAAAAAAGGTAGCGGTTTATCTCTAAGAGGCTTAATAGGCCACTTTTGTTTTATAAGACCACCACCCCCCCCCCGAGATTTATCTGTTCAGAATCTTCTCATAAAAAGAACTGCCTCTGAGTATCAAAAGAATTGTGAAATGTTGATAATGTGACAAATCTTTCATTGTTCCACACTGGCATAGTTTCGCTCATCTGTGTAATCAATACATTCTTTAATTTCTCCTGAAGTATTAGCATAATTTCATGTAATACAGAAACATCTTAATTAGCAAATAAAAGTAAACTTCTGCACATGATCAGAAACCTTAGTGGGTTTTTAATAAATTAATTGAACAATCAAATATGCAGCTGTGTCTTGCTTTGTAAATGGTGAATTTTTGAATAGTACAATTATACTGTATTTGAAATGTATTCTTTCTTTGTATTGCTCCATCTCTCCAGCAAGCTTTTGCAACACAGGCTTTTTAATAATACACAGTTTTGATTTGTGTTGTATCCATTTTTGGATCTTGAATTACATCATCAGCTTCATAGGATGTTTCAATTGTTGAATTTGATTCTGCATTTGAATTGGGGACTTTGGTTTTCCTGTTTGGGTTCCCTGCAAAATACAAAACAAAATGAAATAAATGTCTGGAACCATGACCTAAAATTTGGCTTTATAAGATGTGTGCTTAAAAAATACATTTTGGAGCAATATTGAAAGTATGTCTTGAAAATACTATGTGGATGAGTGAGAGTTGGATCATTTCAAGGTTGTTTTGAGCATTTCCTTCTGAAAGTCAAATTAGAGAAATACTTAGTAACAGAAGTAAGAATTTCATTTCCGTGCTTACCCTTTTGTCTTCCATGGAGGAAATTACACATTTGGGAAGAAGGCAACAATTTCTGGGTTACTTAATGAAAATATGACTATCCCTATGCATAAAAATGAACAAAACTATACTAAAGCTTATCTTAATAATTTGTAGCTCTCATAAGGCTTTGCAATCATAATCCCCTTAGATGTAATGTTTAAAAACACATTTGTGCCACAGTTTCATTCACTCATTCCACGTAAATATGAGTCCAGAATGCACAAGGGTAGAGGAATATGGACCTTTGGTCATCATAAAAACTAAAGCTTATAGCAAAGAAATGGATTATTCTTCAAGAATGAGTGTTATTTGAAAAGTTAAGGGGGTGCCTGGGTGGGTCAGTCAGTTGAGCGTCCCACCCTCAATTTCAGCTCAGGTCATGATCGTGACATCGAGCCCCCCACATCGGGCTCCGCACTCAGCGTGGAGTCCGCATGAGAGGCTCTAAATCAGTCAGTCAATCAATCTTTAAAAAAAGAAAAGTAATTGTATCCTTTAGTTTGCCCATATATACAAATTTAAATAATGTAGAAGCAGTAGATAAATCTCACTGTCGCTAAGGCTCCCCTGGTGCTGAATCCCTAGCCCACTTCATAGTCTGCATGCTGTCTGCATTTTCTTTCCTTGCCCTCCAGGATACCACCCTTTCTTGACTCACCTCCTGTCCCCATTGCTCCTTCTCGGTCTCTTTTCCATCCTTTTTTTCTCCCAGCCTCTTAGATTTAGGAGTCCCTCAGGGCTCAGCCTGTTGCTTCTTACCACCGTCTTCCTCCCTAATTAGTCTCCTTTAGAAAAATCCGCTCTGAACTGCCTCAGAGGAAGCAGGACCCACTGGCAAAGAAGTTCCACTATTAAAAACAGGTCCTTCCTCTACCCTTTGCTACTCGCATAAGTCAGTTCTCATCTTTCAGTGTGTTCATACTGCCTGGCTTTGCCCATTTATAAGTAATGCACAGACTGCTTCCCAAGCCCCATCAGAATACCCCCATTATGGGGTATAAAGAATGATGTCTCACTCCAGCTCCCAGATCATGCCTACAGAAATGAAATGTGGGTGGTATTGTTCTCTGAGCTCATCTTAAAATACTGTAACTTTGGGGGCACCTGGGTGGCTCTGGGTTAAGCCTCTGCCTTGGGCTCAGGTCATGATCCCAGGGTCCTGGGATCGAGCCCCGCATCGGGCTCTCTACTCAGCGGGGAGCCTGCTTCCCCCTCTCTCTCTGCCTCTCTCTCTGCCTGCCTCTCGGCCTATTGTGATCTCTCTCTGTCAGATAAATAAATAGTATATATTTTTAAAAAAATACTGTAAGTTTGAAGTGTAGGGCCTAGGTGGCTTTATTTCATAACTCCTGAACCTCTGTGGTGGTGTAAAAAAAAAAAAAAAAAAAAAAGTTCTCCTTCTCAACATTCAATCACAGTGTTTCAACCAAATGATATGATTTATTTTATTTTTTTTAAAGATTTTATTTATCCATTTGACAGACAGAGATCACAAGTAGGCAGAGAGGCAGGCAGAGAGAGAGGAGGAAGCAGGCTGTCCGCAGAGTGGAGAGCCCGATGTGGGGCTCGATCCCATGACCCTGGGATCATGACCTGAGCCGACAGCAGAGGCTTAACCCACTGAGCCACCCAGGCGCCCCTATAATTTGATTTTTAAAAGTTGATTTGTTGTAGGCACAACATTTTCTAGCCTGTCAAGTAGCTCTATGACCAGCCAGCAGTAATTCTGCTAAATGGAGTAACTGGAAAGGCTGGCATGAAAATCTAATAAACTGATACATTTGACCTGACTTACTTGCAAAATGGAGTTTTAAAAAACAGTAGATAAAAATTTAGCTACAAAGCACTTAAGTAATGGAACTTATTCTCTGTAGGGACCACTGAAACTGTTTTCCTCACGTAACATTAGAAAAACAACATTTTTACAGGTTAACTTTTGACTGGTGTAGCATTGTTTGTCCTCTTCAATATTCCAGCAGGTAAAGATCAGGGATATAAGATGTAAATTAGTTGTAGGTTATCTGGGTGGCTTTTGCATCTTGCATAAGCATTTCTTTAAACATCTGAAATTTAAATTTTTATTGGAGTTCCTGGAAGTCTGAACTGAATGTTGGTTAATTCCGGTCCTTCATGTTTCCTAAGCTTTTCATATACCCAGATCGTAAGATACTTCAGTAAGACTTTCAAGGTGTTTCTAGCTACCTTGTCCCATACAGTTTTTGTTTTCATCTTTTTTTTAAATGAGAAATTCAGGAGATTATTTATTTCTCTTACTTAGGGGTTCTCTCTAAGTCATCTCTGTTCTAACCGCTCTAGTTTCCATTATGTATTTTCTGGCAGCAACTAACTGAAAGTTTCTCTAACCCGTCTACTGACCTCTGAGATTTAAAGGCTTGAAAACATATTCCAGTATTACAGTTTTTTCTTCATCTAGGACTTACAAAGTGCACCCATTCTCCAGCCCTGACTCCTTATTTCCTTGGCTACCAGATCCTTCTAATTGGTGTAGATACAAATTTGTTTCTTAGATTGGCTTCTTAAGGCAAGGCAATACCCCTAATAGAATCAGTTTGCTTCACCAACAAGAAAAGATTTGTTATGAACACCATACCAGTATCATTTGAAGCAGGAATTTTGATTAGCAAGTTAACACCCCTAGTGTTGACTCTCTTCTCACAGCTTACAAAAAAACCCAAAGGTGCTTTCAATGTATATCCTTCCGGTAAGTTGGAATAATTGGACGTAGAGAAAAACAACTGCAGTGAGTAGCTACAGTGATAATAGAGTCCAGCTAACTGCATCCCTTTGGAATAATTTTAAAAGAGACAGAAGGAAAAGTCTGAGCAACTTCACTTTTTCCTAGTTTTGCTTTGATAAATAGAAGCTAATTTCTTAACCCACAAGTGGGGATAAAATCAGCAGCCTCTTTTTCTGTCCCAGAACTACAACATGGGTTAGATTTTAAATAAGAAATCTATAATTCCATTGAGCTACCAAGGGATTTGTTACACATAAAAGGGTTTCCTTATTTAATTCCTCCTTTTCCTTACTAATGCAGACTGCGAAGCTCCAACATTATTGGTCTTTTCTGGGTTTGATATTAGTTGTTCTTTCTGCTGCTCATCCTTTTTTTTTTTTTTTTTGGTGTCTGGTCGTCAAAGGGAAATCTCAACCTTCCTTTAATCCTATACCTCTCAGACTGGCATTTACATTAAAGCTTTGGCCTTTGCCAAAATTCAAATCCAATTCATCAAACAATCTTTGCACGTATCCTCATCACGAAATGCACCAATATATTTTTTCTGATAATGGTTAAATTTTGCATTCATTTTCAGAACCAGTCCTCAGAAATCCATTTATCTTAAAACTCTTCTGTGAACTCTGCCCTTGCCTGCCATTTCAAATATCGAAAGAATACTGGAGACCCCTGTAGGTCTTTGAATCTTTTGAGTATCAGGCCAGAACTGTAATTAGGCATTTCTGCCATTATCTGCCTCCATCCCTCTAGCTTCTGTGTAAAATTCTCAGTCCTACAGCAGCTTCTAATTCCTAATTAGCTGGCTCACTTTACTCCTGGGTGGAAAAATCTACACAATCCGCTCATCTCATAGTTCCTACTCGTGAAAACAAGCCACCTTAAATCTGTACCCTAAGTGGTTTTGATTTTCAAGGGGATTTTCCCTTCGAATTTAATATGAAGTGTAGGGCTGTATCCCAAGTTAATGGTGAAGTGGGCAAAACTTTCCCAGTGACCTGCTGAAGTATTGTGCTTTACCCAGTGCAGGACCCTGCCTTCTTAAGAATGTATAAGTATCTCAGGGCACCTGGGTGGCTCAGTTGGTTAAGTGACTGCCTTTGTTTGGCTCAGGTCATGATCCTGGGGTCCTGGGACTGAGTCCTGCATCTGGCTCCCTGCTAAGCGGGGAGCATGCTTCTCCCTCTCCCTCTACTGCTCCCCCTGCTTGTGCGCTCTCTCTCCCTCTGTCAAATAAATAAAATCTTTACAAAATGTATATGTGTGTGTGTGTATGTATATGTATATATGTGTATATACATATGTGTGTATATATATGTATCTCAAATAAATATAGTTAAAAATTCACTGTAAAAGCTATAATCGTAGACTTGCCCTTTGGCTTTATCCGTCCATCAATGAGTGAAGGCAATTCTATCCAGAAATATTTTTCTATCCTATTTTTTTTCCACCACAGGTTTTTTTTTCCTTTTTCTTTTCTGCATTATTAAATTTTTCCAACCACCGATGACTAACATAACTCACAAATAACTTAGCTCATATTTCAAATGCTCTAAATGAATTTCATAAGAGACTAGCTTCTATTTTGGTCGTTGGTTCCAACATCAGCCAAGATTGCCTAACCCTTAGCTTTGCTGAAGACCCACAAAATACTAAATGTGGTAGTAGCTCTGCTGAGCAGTTTGATTTTTCTCCATCTAGGAACAAAAGCAGTCATAGGAAATTATGGACTCGTTACTGAAAGTAGAAAGTTGCCTTTAGGAGGCACAGAACCTTTTCTGTCATTGAGTTCAAATTACCCCATCTTCTACTAAGATCTCAGTCATTTCTTAAAGGCTTTGTTGGGGCACCTGGGTGGTTCAGATAGTTAGCGACTGCCTTTGGCTCCATTGCCCAATGGTGGGCTCCCCACTCAGCGGGGAGTCTCCCTCTCCCTCTGCCCTCCCACTGCTTGTGGTCTCTCTCTCTTTCAAGTGAATAAATAAAATATTAAAAAATAATAACAAAAATTTCTTTTTTAGAAAGGACTCCCGAGTGGCTCAGTCAGTTAAGCGCCTGCCTTTGGCTCAGGTTGTGATCCTTAGGGTCTTGGGACGGAATCCCACATCCAGCTCTCTGCTCAGTGGGAAGTCAGCTTCTCTCTCTCCCTCTGCTCCTCCCCTTGTTCCTGCTCTCTTGCTCACTCACTCTCACAAATAAATAAATATTTCTATAGTCTTTCTGAAACAAATAATGGTATTACAAAATAATTTGGCAGACTAATTAATAAGAGTTTTGAGCAGAGTTTTGGTGGACAGGTGTTAAGGTTACTAAGAAAAATAGATCCCAAAGTTGTCTATGAATTTAGTGCAAAACCCATCAAAATACCACTTGATTTTTAAAAACTTGATAACGTGACTCAAAATTCATTTGGAAACCTGAACATTACAAGAGTTGCCAAGAAACTTTGATAAAGAAGCATAATGGGAGGGAGGAGAAAGTCTTGCCTGGTCAGATATTAAAATTATATCACTAAAATAATTTTTAAAGTATATTTTCACCTTAAAAATAAGCATATTGATAAATTCCCAGAGCAGAAGGTCTAAAAACAGATCACAGTACATATAACAATTCAGTTTACGACATATTAAATTGGCAAGAGAAAGATGGATTGTCCAATAGGTATTTGGACAGTGGGCTCATTTGAAAAATAAAAAGACAAATCCCTACCTCATACTTTATACCAAAACTAAAATTCCCACATTATAAAAATTTAAACATAAAAATGAATAAATGTATTAGAAGAAAATATAGGTGAATATCCTTGTATCTTATAGTGAGGTGAGAACTTTTTTTTCCCGACTTTTAAAAATTTTATTTTTTTTTTTCAAATAATCTCTACACCCAATGTGGGCCTTGAAACCATAACCCCAAGATTAAGAAATCACATGCTCTACCAACTGAGCCAGCCAGGCGCCCCCAAAGGTGAGAATTTTCTAAGTATGAAACTAAAGGGAGAAAATACAAAAGGAGAAAGTTCTCTGAATGAAAAATTGTCACAAACTAAATTACAAGGGAAACAAGTGTGAAAACATTTGTAATATATGTGGGGAAGAGTTGCTGTGTGTAAAATTCTTTCAAAACAGTGAAAAATGTACATCCCCACAGAAAAACTTGTATAAGATACGAACAACAGTATGCCACAAAAGAAATAATGACAGGGCACCTGGCTGACTCCACTGGTAACATGCGACTCTCAATCTCAGCGTCAAGAGTTCAAGCCCCACGTTGGGTGGAGAGATTACTTAGAAATATTTTTAAAAAGAAGAAATAACGATTTAAACATTAAAATGTCCACTCCCACTGGGCGATTCACAGGGGCTAATAATGCATTATATGTTAATAAAGAATAAAAAAAAATTTTTTAAGTCCACTCCCACTCTTAATTTGAGATAAAAACACTATTTTTTTTCAAGGAAATTAGTAAAACGTAAATCTTTTGAAATAATAATACACATGAAACAGTACCTTTCTGGAGGACAGTCAACAACTTGTATCCACAGCCTTTAATATGTGCCCGTCCTTTCGTCAACAAGTCTATTCTCAGGGATTTATGCTAAGAAAATACTTAGATAGTTTGTGCAATGTATGTGTGTAATGAAAAAAAATGAACTAGTTCAAAGTCAATAATAAAAGATAGTATACTTGGATTTTGGTTTCTAAATACTGTTCCCAACTAAAGTGAACCTGGCTTTTTAGATAAATGTCAGATTCCAGGGCTGGAACAGGGGACATACAGGCTGCCTGGAACATTTTGTGACATGACATTTTGTGACAGAATGCCAAAAAGTTCTCAACAAATTATAGACACATTTCAGAAGGACAAAGGATCCAATTTAAAGGGGCTCCCACAGGCCAAATCTGAGAAAATGTAAGGACCAGAATAAATAATGACAGTCATAGAATATTTTAAAACAAAGCCTCTTGAGTCTGTACTGATCTGAAAAAAATAAATGAATAGGTCAATAAAGAGGGAGAAGGGAAAGCTCTTCCTTATAGTAGAATAATAAACAACCAATGTCAAAGGAATATGGGGCTTGGAAAGTCGCTATTTTAGAACTATTGTAATAATTGTTTTGAAATTTTGAATGAAAAAACTCAATCAAGAGCCATCAATGAGTGGATGAAAGTTTGAGGAGGAACAGCATATTTTCAGTCTCAAAGTACCTCTCTACAAATTACTTAGGAGTTAATAGGGGAAAATAGTGACTTTACAATGTGTTAATCCAGCAAATACAACCTTAACCAACGAATCAAAGTTCACATCACCCCTGATGGGACAAACCAGTATTATGTGCTTCCTGATGGGATGCCCTGAGACTGTGACTTCTGTGGTATTCTTGTTGTATTCTTGTTGAAACGTATTATTTCTTTCCAATCATGAGAAAATATCAGACAAATTGAAAGACACTTTACAGGATAACTGGCTTCTGCTTTTCAAAAATGTCAAAATCATGAAAGACAAAGAAAGGCTGGGATTAAAGGAGGCTAAAGAAATATGACAACGAATTCCAAGACTGGACCCTAGATGAGAAAAACATTGCTATTAAGGCTACTGGCAAAATTTTAATATGAACTGCAGATCAGATAATATTACTGTTTCAGTGGTACATGTCCTGACTTTGATAAACATACTGTAACTATGTAAGGAAAAAAAATCCTGTTCTTAGGAAACACTGACTGAAATATTTATGGTTAAAAGGCATGATATCTGCAAGTTATTTTCAAATGATTTAGAAAATCATTACAAAATCTCAAATGCCTTGAGAGAAAGTCAGTGGTAAAGAAGATGAGGCAAAATATTAACAATGAAGTAAATCTGAGGAGACGTATACAACCTTCTCTACTATTCTTGCAATTTTTCTGGAAGTGTAAAATCATATTGAAATAAAAGAATTAAAAAAACAGCACTCCATCAGGATATTAAAGTGGAACTATTCTAAGGCAAAGGCATTTATTTATTGGCAAATAAATTTGCTGATACTGTTCAGTGAAAAAAATAGCTTAAGACTTACCCCTCTCCCCCACTTTGTTATACCCATATATGTAGAGCTGCATACCAAAAATCCATGGAAGAATTAAACATGGTGTTAACAACCCTCATCTCTGTTTGGTGGGGCCACGGAATATACTGTTTGCTTGTTTTTCTATATTTTCTAATTTTCCATCAATAAAAGTGAGTTGAAAGAAAGGTTTTTCTTTCCAGGTGACTCTTCCAAGAAGAAAAAAATACAGCAGACCATTTGGAGCCAGTCCGAGTCATGTTTTGTTCATGGGCAGAAGAAACAATTGTGTGATCTTCAGATGTGGTTTCTCAGTACGCCATGTGTAATTTATGTTTTTCTCCCGGACAGCTGCACCTTTGTGAGCATTTGCTTGCATGTTTTCATTTGTATCACCTGCTTTTACAAAAGAGCCCACCAGATACAGGGGCTTGGAGTTGTCTGTTATCTCTGCACAACTGTCTTCTTGTATTTGGTGCCAAGCAGCTCTACTAATGTCAGCTCTTTTAATTTCATCCAGAACCCTGCTTCCTGCGGCCCCTCTCCTCAGGCCTCCACCCCTGTCCGCGGCCCCAGAGTGTCAGTGAGTACTCGAAACCACAGGCTGGATGTGCTTGATTTTCCCAGAGCACCAATTTTCTTCAGATATGAGAAGGAGAAGACATTATTAGACTCAAACGAGCCATTACATTCAGCCAAATTGAAAAAATGACGTAAATTTTAAAAATAAGATAGGAATAAAATAAAATAGGAACTTGAAATAACTTAAAGCTCAGAGGCCTCAGGCAAGCCTTTCCAGTGTAGCCCCTGGAATTCTGGAGGTACAAGTTCCTTTCTCATCCACCTTCTAGGATTTTCCTGGGGAAAAGCTTGAGAAGCAGGGATCTAGGACATTCACCCCCTCGAATTGCTTCTTTGTTAGCCATTCATTCTTACACATCTCACGAAATGAGTCCTTGCCCTCAAGAGTGTCTATTTGAGAGGAGGATTCAGCTATCTTCTTGGAACCATACAACTGACAAGCAAGGGGATTCTTTTAAACACTTGCATTGGAAACATGCATAACTCAAAACACACAAAAAAAGGGAAGAAAATAACAATGGGACACAGTTTAAAGGCAATCAGTTTTTCAGTGACAGTTCCTGTTCACAAAATGAGCCCTGGAGGTAGCCCAGTGAAACTCTACAGTCCCTCACCCCCGCCTGCTATTTTCAGGATCAATTCAAAACCTATAAAGGCTTAAATTGTATACTTTAAAAAGAAGCGGGCACATGGGTGGCTCAGTCAGTTAAAACCTCTGCCTTGGGCTTAGGTCATGATCTCAGGGTCCTGGGATTGAGCCCCGCCTTGTACTCCATCCCCAGTGGGGAGTCTGCTTGTCCCTTGGGCCTCTCCCTCTATTCCTCCCCCTACTCATGCTCTCACTCTCTCTCTCTCATAAATAAATGTTAAAAAAAAAAAAAAGACCAATAGAATAAAGATACACAAAGGAAAAACCTTGGCGAAACCACCTAAGATTAGACTATTTTAGACTTAGATGGCTGTCATTTATAGAAACAGAAAAGGTTAGTGCCCTGGGTCAGTTTTAGAATGTGCACAGAAACATTTTTTCCTTCAGGTCATCCAAATCCCCTGTAATGAAAACAATCTCAATTGTAAACATTAATGTAAAATAGTGGGAGGTTGACTCTTAAGAATGGATC
>ML100842.1:18627-29553 GCA_003697995.1 Taxidea taxus jeffersonii | reverse complement strand
GAGGATACACTGAGGCCAGAGCGCAGACAGAAGGGGAAGTCTGGTTTGCACATAGGATGAAATGAGGGTGCCGGCCTTTGATGCTGTTTCCCCCGGAAGATGGGGTGTCGTCGTTTTTGGTGGTAGACTAATGAAACTTCTTTTGTCCCAGTTGTTGCAGAAAAAACAACTAGCATTTCTCATTTGTGATTTTTGTGGGTATTACAGCATACCTATTAATAAGTCAAATTTTAAAATGTTAAAGGTGGGGCTCTTGGGTAGCTCAGTCGTTAGGCGTCTCCCCTTGCCTTAGGTCATGATCCCAGGGTCCTGGGATCGAGCCCCCTATCAGGCACTCTGCAGGAAGCCTGCTTCTTCTCCTCCCACTCCCCCTGCTTGTGTTCCCTTTCTCACTGTCTCTCTCTCTCTGTCAGATGAATGAATAAAATCTTTAAAAAAGATTGTTAAAGGTGATCGGCATGAAAAATACAAATCAGAGCAGAAATTGGTAAAGTCTGTTAAATGGGAGCCCTCGAAGGGTCTGTATGGGGCACCCCGCCCCCCATTGTGGGTCTGTGGTGGGGTTGCTGACAGGTGGGGAGAGGGGGAGGTAGGGGAGACAGCAGGTAACTGGTGGTTAGTAGGTGCTTGGTGAATGGAGATTGGGGCGGGGTAACTTAGGAGCCCCTGGGTTTCTGATGTGGCCAGCTCGGTGAGTCGGGCGAAGCCCGCAGTGGGGTGCCTGAGAGGAGGCTGGTTGAGGATGGGCGGGTCGGTCAGCAGCACAGGACAGATGGTCAGGAGGGTTTCAGGGTGCTTTGTTCGGGCCATTACTGTCTGCAGTGACTGTTGCTTCAGTTGCAGTAACATCTAACAAATTGTTAACATTTGTGATTTTTTTCCTGCCTTCGTGATTTTTTGCTGCTTTTGTTTTCTATACGTTTTCTGCTTTTTGTGGTTTTAATTGAACTTTTTACGTGATTCCGTTTTCTTTCCTTTTTACCTTTTTTATCGGTTGCCCTTCAGTCCACAGTGTGCACTTAAAACCTAAGTGAGCAGTCACTTAGGATACCTGCTGCGTGGGAGTGCAGGTGCCTGAGGACAGCCCCTCCTCATTCTTCTTCCTGCCCAGTGGAGTCCTGTTCGATTCTCCTACGCCTGAACTCAGGTCTGCACAGAAGTACATTGTTGCTGGTAATTTGAACTGTTCTCTCTTGGATAAATTAAGAATAAGGAGAGTTTATTTTCTATCCACTTAACCTTTCTCTGATGCTCCTTACCTTGATCTGGTTGATCTGAGTTTTTGTCCTACCCTTCCTCTTGTCCTTGAAGGACTTTTAGTATTTCTTGCAAGGCAGATCTACTGGCAACAAATTCCCTCAATTTTTATTGGTCAGAGAAAGTCTTTAATTCACTTTTGTAGGTTAATTTTGAAGGCTGCAGATTTGGAAGTTGGTTGGTACCCTCCCTTGCCCTGTAAAAATACTTCATTCCTTTCTTTCTTGCATGGTTGGTTTCTTACTGTTTCCTTATTGGTAAGGTGTTTTTTTCCTCTGGCTTCTTTGAAGATTTTTTAAAAGATTTTATTTATTTATTTGACAGAGATCACAGGTAGGCAGAGAGGCAGGTAGAGAGAGACGGGGAAGCAGGCTCCCCGCTGAGCAGAGAGCCCCGACGCGGTGCTCGATCCCAGGACCCTGAGACCATGAGACCAGGACCCTGAGACCTGAGCCGAAGGCAGAGGCTTTAACCCGCTGAGTCCCCCAGGCACCCTGAAGATATTTTTGTCTTTGATTTTCTGAAGTTGGAGTGTGATAATGCTGAGGCATAGGTTTTTTGGTGTTTATCCCACATGGTGTTCTCTGATCCTCTTGATGTGTGGTTTTGTGGCCTGACATGAATTTGGGGGAGATTCTCGGTCATTGCTTCAGAGCTGACTGATGCTTCTGAGCGATCTTTCCACTCCTGCCTCTTGTCCTGCAGCTTGTTGGCATGCCGCAGTCTGCTCTTCCCCTTGTTGTCCTGTTGGGAGTTTCCATGCTTCTTTTGGATTCCTCGGCCATGCCCAGATTATGAATAAGCTCATCAAAGGCATTCCTCATTTCTGCTGGGGCTTTTGATCCCGGGCATTTCTTTTTGACTCTTAGAATTTTCACCTCTGCTTACATTACTCATCTGTTCCAGCATGGTGTCTACATTTTGCAGTTAAGCTCTTGGCGTATTAATTTTACTTTCACCAAGTTCTTGGTTTGATGATTCCAGCATTCCTGCTGTTTCTGCTTTGTCCCCATGCTTGCTGAGGCCTGTCAGACTGTGTCTTGCCTTCTACTGTGCCTTGTAATTTTTTTTTTTTCAAGGTGGATGTGACGGACCAACCCAAAGCAGCTGCTGCCCACAGGCCTTCAGCGACGTGGAGGCCAGGTCGGGGGAGGGAAGGGTCTCCACCTTGTGGTCCACTTCACCAGTGTGTTCCAGTTCTCCTCCCTTAGGTGGGACGGTTAGGGCTGGAGGGGACTGGAGTTGGTTTTTCCCTGCCCCCAGGAAGATTGGGCTCTGGTAAAACAGTGTTCCCTGAGGGCACACCTTGAGAAGAACGGAATGCTTTGGTATTTTTCTTATTTAAAGATTTATTTGTTTATTTGAGAGAGAGAGAGCACCTGCGCAGGCCTGCACACACGGGATGCCTGGGTGGCTCAGTGGGTTAAGTGTCAGCCTTCAGCTCAGGTCGAGATCTCAGAGTCCTGGAATCTAGTCCCCTGTTAGGTTCCACGCTCCGCCGGGAGTCTGCTGCTCCCTCTGCCTGCCGCTCCTCCTGCTTGCCAGGGACTGTGTCAGATAAGTAAAAGCTTAAAAGAGAGCAGAGAGGGTGAGAGATGGTACTCACTTGTGTTTAGGTACGATGACCTATGTGACATGTGTTCTGAAAGTCCTGGCGTTGTGGGTTACTGAGTTTATTGGAGGAGGTGTAGTTCTTTTGGTTAATGGGGATTAGGTTAGTGGGTTTATCAGAGAGATGGAGTTAATTTTTTTCCCTTGCTCAAGCATATTTTGTTAGAAATTTCATCGATTGATAAACTGGTTGTCCTAAGAAGCATTTGTTTGTGTCTTTTTTTAAAAGTGTTTATTCATTTAAGCAGTCTTTCTGCCCAGCATGGGGCTCGAACTCAGAACCCCAAGGTCAAGTGTCGCACGCTCTTTTGACTGAGCCAGGCAGATGCCCCAAAAGCGTTTGTTCTTAACTGAAAGAAGAGAAACTGTTGGTTTTCTGTTGCTTCCTTAAAATACAGTAGTGGGGGGGCGCCTGGGTGGCTCAGTGGGTTAAGCCTCTGCCTTCGGCTCAGGTCATGATCTCAGGGTCCTGGGATTGAGCCCCGCATCGGGCTCTCTGCTCAGCGGGAGCCTGCTTCCCCCTCTCTCTACCTGCCTCTCTGCCTACTTGTAATCTCTGTCAAATAAATAAATCTCTAAGAAAAAAAAAATACAGTAGCAGGTCCTGTTAGTGGGAAGTGAGAGAAGTTGTAGAATATCCACTATAAAAGATTATGTAGTGAGAGAGCTCTCTTCCCACTCCTCACCTGAATTTCCTTTAACCTTGAGGATTGCTGTTGGGGTGTTTTAGACTCCCCCGCCTTGCAAGCTCTGTTCTCTGTGCTTTCCAGAGTGGAGGTCAGTAGCCCTTTGTGACTGTGGGGCCCCTGAAATGTGGCTGTGGGACCAGGGGACTGAGCTTTTCCATTCTCCCTCACTGTAATGACTTCAGGGTTAATGGCCGCCTGTTGGGACCCATTCACGCCGTGAGGCAGTGGGGGGTCACGCGTGTTCCAGGCGTGGTTTCCACCCGCCCGAAGCCTGTGGGCACCTGTGCTTTTAGTTTACGTGGTTTACGTGGTCGGCTCTCTGACATAACGTGCTTTTGGCACCTGGATGCAGGAGACAAGCCCTGGTCTCCTGGCAGTGTCTTCGGAGATGGGGAGGTGCCCTGGGGACACCTGAAAAGAGATGGCACGTGGGGGGTGTCTCAGCTCCCCTGAGTGCTCCGATTTTTCTGGTATTGGCTGCCCCGTAACAGCACTTGTCCCTGGGAGGCCAGATGGGGAATGTAGGACTCTGGCTGGTGTGTTGCTCCCGGGAAGTCCTAGGTGATCACAGCCCCTATCAGATCCCTTCGCAGTTGTCGCTGAGGAGCAAGGACAGGTGGCTGATCCTGGGAGGTAAGTGAAGGCCATTTTAAATGTTTTGTCGCCACACGTGGTGTGTTTTTCTTGAGAATAAATGGATGTATTTGATGCTTTAAGAAAATTGGATTAAAGATTCTAATTAGTTTATCTGTGGCTAAGGAAAGAGTCTGTATAAAATGGGCGTTTTATCTGCGCCTCTGGTTGAGCAGTAGTTTACTTAAAAGTTCTTCTGGAACTGGGTAGTTTTTCTTTTCTTTTTGTTTTAGATTTTATTTATTTGACAGACTAATGGATCACAAGTAGGCAGAGAGGCAGGGAGAGGGCGAGGGAGAAACAGGCTTTCCGCCGAGCAGGGAGCCCGATGCGGGGCTCGATCCCAGCACCCCGGGACCATGACCTGAGCCGAGGGCAGATGCTGAATGACTGAGCCACCCAGGCGCCCCAGTTTCTACTGAAAACAGGATTAAGACAAACTTTTTCATCCGCAGGATAACATGTTTGTACTAGTGATGTCACCTTCAGTTTAGTCATAATTCAGGCTTTGTTATTAGCCTGTTCAGGAGAAAATGGGTCCCTGTGTTCTGCCGGGCATGATGAGTCTTATCAAATCACAGCCCCTGCTGGGAGGGGCTCCAAGGAGCACCATCGGTTCGCACCCCGAGCCGGAGCGCAGGGCTCTGGTCCCCCCCCCCCCCCCCCCCCCCCCCCCCGCCGCCCCTCCCTGCGGCCCCAGCACGCCGGTGTCATTCTTAACGCGGCTCAGGCGGTGACGCCGCTGCCTTCAGCCGAGGCCATGACGCAGTCCTGGGTGGAGCCGAGCGCCAGGCGCCGAGCGCCAGGCTCCGTGCCCCGCGGGCGGCCTGCTTCCCTCCTCCTGGTCCCCTGCCCTGTCTCTCTGTCTCGGAGAAACGGATGCAATCTTCCAGAGTTACCCTGTCTTGTACCAGCAAGTGAGGTTTCTCGAGTGCAGCCCTGGTAGGGGGTTGCTCCGACCCCGCTTTGCTTGTGGCAGGAGAGTCCCGTTTCCTTGGCAGGTCCCGAGATTGTTCTTGGACTGCAGCTTCTGGAGCCTCCCAGGGAAGGTCTGGCCTAAGGTCTGGCCTTACTAGTTGGCTCTCTTTCTCTCCCTCTCGGTTTCAGCACAGCAGGGGGCTCGGCGCGGGGCTGGAGCGCGTTGCTGGGATCAGGACCCGAGCCGAGGCCGCCGCTTGGCTGACCGAGCCCCCGGCCGCGCCAGTGGCTTATCGCAGAGGCGTGCGCTCGGGCCGGGCCGCGGGGGCTGCTCCCTGCGCGTCCTGCGGGAAGCGGGGTGCCTCCGCGCCCGCCTCACCCCTGCTGCCCCACGCTCCTGGGGTATTTGTCAGCGGCCGGGGACCGCTTGCCAAACTCGGTGCGGCGCTCGCGACGAGTACGGCCGTGCGCCTGCATTTGCTCGGGGTCGCGTCTTGGTGCCCACGGGCCGCAGCTGCAGACGGGACAGTTGGTGTCACCGAGGTCCGGGCTGGTGGTGCCGGCGGCGCGGAGCTCGCGGTCCGGTGATGACTGAGGGCGCCGGCGTTTCCCAGAGACGGTCCGGAGGGTGGCCGCGTGCGCCGCGTCCGGGTTCCCAAGCGGTCACAGCCACAGGGCTGCTCTGGGCTGGGACCCCAGCAGTGCTCTTAGGGGGAGTGGCCTGGAAACGGAGGCAGCAGCAACCAGCGGAAGAGCTGAAGGACAGGAAGCCCCGGGACGTTGGACCCGGGATGTTGGAGGCTGCCTGTGTGCGAGAGACATCGGCGGGACCGTGTGGCCTGACCCCGGGACCGAGGCCGCCGGTCCCAGTAACGAGCAGGCAGTGTCCCACCCGTCCCCGCCGGCTGCTCCCTGGAGTCGGGTCAGGCGGAGGAAGGGCGGACGAAGCGGCAGTTACTGTGGCGGGGACACTTGGTGAGGGCCACTGTGAAGGTCCTTTTATTTCACAGCGACCTGCTGCTGCCTGAGTCTGTGCTTTGAGAAGCACCAGGTTCTTCTCAGAATGATGATTTTCTCATTCTAGCATCTTCTTTGCATTTGTTAGCTGGACTTCATTAAAAAGAAGGTTGGCTTCCGTCACCTGGTGGCTCCTGGGTTAAAGCCTCTGCCTTCGGCTCAGGTCATGGTCTCAGGGTCCTGGGATCGAGCCCTGCATCGGGCTCTCTGCTCGGCGGGGAGCCTGCTTCCCTTCTTCTCTCTCTGCCTGCCTCTCTGCCTGCTTGTGATCTCTGTCTGTCAAATAAATAAATACAATCTTTAAAAAAAAAAAGGGTGGCTTGGCCCTGTTTTGGTTGCCAGCTTAGAAATCTTTGGTTCTTGTGCCGCGGTGTGTGTCAGACCCGGGCGGTCATTCTGACGGCCTGCTTCCCGGCAGCTTGCTTTCACCTGGCCGCACTTTCTCTTCCCGACTTTTTTTTTTTTTTTTTTCCCTTAAACTTTAGAGTGATTTGATTTCCAGCAGAGTCCTCAGCCATCAGCACAGTGTGGGCATTTCCGGTCCACCTTGGATCAGCTTCCCTTAGTCATCCGTGCGGCCACCGTCGGTTCCCGGAGACCGAGAGGTCAGCGTTGCTATGGCGCTGTGGACTCTGAACGGGACCCGCGTCCTGCCCAAGCCCAGGTGGCTCTCAGTTGCTGTTTATTCTTAGTCCCCTCCGAGACTAAGTGACAAAGAAGCCTAGCAAGCTTTATCAACAGGAAAACAAAAACCTCACCACCTCTGGTTCTGTTTTTTTTTTTTTTTTTTTTTTCCCCCAGGCCTGTAATTTTCGCCAGCCTCTTTACTTACTTGCTCAGTAGCATGTCCTGGGTCCATCTTGTGCGTTTCCTGCCCAGCACTGGCATGAGTCTCACTCCATGTGATCCCCAGCAGAGCTGACCATGTCCTTTTATTGCCCGTTGTGTCCACTGTGCACTCCGGGTTGTGTTTGCTGTGATAGCCGCTGTCCATTTATAGCTTCCCTTGGCTGTGAGGGAAGAGGGTGTGGTGAGGAGGCTCCAGCGGTGGAAGGGAAGGCGGACGGGGTTTGAGATTGCCGGCAGCACTGCCCACAGAATGGTGGGTTACTTTGTGTATGCTGGGGGGTGGGCAGCAGTGTTGGTGAGGGCTAAACTTTCCAGGGAGAAGCCTGGAGGCGGAAGCAGAATTTACTAGAGAAAGATGATGAGTGGGTTAGGGAGCATCCAGTGAAATTTGGTCCTGTTCTATTCGGGAGGGCTGTCGCACGGCCCGCAGCTGTGGCAGGCGGTCATCTGTCTATTCACTCTGAAGTGCCAAAGACAGACCTAGGCCTGGAGCTTAAGTTTGGGAGTCATTGCGAAACAGGTGGTACAGTTTGCATCATGGGCGTGGATGAGAGCCCGTGAGTGTGGCATGAGAAGAGGGTTCTGACCTCTGGCTTCCCCACCCTGTGTTCACAAGTCTTCTTGGGCGAGCAGACCCCGGGACAGGAACGGGACGGGAAAGCCCCGTGTGTTGAGGGCTTTGGGGAGTCAAACTGAGCACGGATTTCCTCTTGACCTTTGTGAGCTTCAGGTGGTGCTACGGGTGCTGGGGGGAGTTAGACATGACTGGGTGCAGGAGCCGAGGAAGGTGGAGGCTTGTGGGAAAGGAAAGCCCCGGCCCGGTGCTGACTTGTGCTGACGGCGTGGGAGGTTTTGGAATCTCCAGACGATTGGGCTCTTTCGTTTCATTTGCGTTTTCTTCGAGTGGCAGCCTTCTAGAAAGAAAGACCGGTAGCCATCATTCAAGTGCTGTTTGTTCCCCAGGCTGTTAACTGATGGTGCTCGTCCTCCACCCCACACCGTGGGGGCTGTTGGAGATGGTCAGGTAACGAGACGTTTACCACCTGGAACGTCAGAGCCACGTTTCCACCCACTTCTGCACGACTGCCGTGAGGGTCTTGGCACACTAGCATCCTCATTTGCACAAAGATAGGCACAGCCTTGCAAATAAAAACCTCTCGGACTTGAATACCGGCTTGGAAGGTGGTGCCAAGGACGTCTTAGTGGCCTCTGACACACAGGACGCCCCCGAGATGCCCCACAGATGCCCCACAGATGCGTGCAGCAGCGGCTGGCACTCACGGAGGGGCCATTATCTGGCGTAGTTAATTATCAGCCCTTTGAAGTAGCGTAGGATGCCTACTTTTCTGCTGTTTCTGGTTGCCTTTGCTGTGTTGTGGGTAGTGGTGAGGTTTTTGTTTTCCTGTTGATAAAGCTTGCTAGGCTTCTTTGTCACCAGAATTGGTGATCTCTTCTGTGGCTAGTAATTTTGAGACTGGGCTTGGCTGCTGTCACTGGCTGACAAGTGAGGAAACCTTTTAAGATTGGGTGCTCACTTCTGTATTGTTTCACTGCGTTTCAAGCAAATACTTTAGTGTTTTATGTTGAACAACCATTTTCTCCTGGGTGCGTCCTTTTCATACTGTGGGAGCTCATGGCAGGCTGCCCCAGGATGGGCCACCTTTGCATAAAGATTGTATCAGATTAAAAACAGTCAAATCCCAGCACGTGGGGGGAAGGGCCCTTTGCACCCCACTCAGCTGCCTCCGTTTCTGCGGGAAAGAAGAGCCTGCTCCAGGAAGAGCTCGTCCACTCGGCAGCCTTGTGTTTCCAGACTCTCCTCTGTCCTCCTCGCTGGTGCTCTTCCTCCACTTCTCGTCTTCGGACCCTCCCCTCTCCTGAGCTCCTCCAAGCTTCCTGTTGCCTTTCTGTCATCGGGATTTCCTGTTCATGCCTGTGACAGTGTGTTTTCTCCTGGTGACGTGGACGTGGCTCAGAGTCCGGCTGGAAGGACCCCGGGGCAGGCATTCCGGGGCAGCATTCCCTTTCCTACGTGTCTGTCACAGCTGATGGGGTTTCGGTATTGAGTCAGTAGTCACCATATAGTTTTCTCTTCCTAATTTGTAATTTTAAAAAATTGGGGGGGGGGGACCTGGGGGGCTCAGTTCGTTAAAGCACTGCCTTTGACTCAGGTGGTGATCCTGGAGTCCCGGTATTGGGTTCTGCATCAGGCTTTCCCCTCTTGTGTGCACGCACTCGTCTTTCTCTTTCCCTCTCAAATAACTATAAAAAATTCTGGGTATCTATTTGAGAAGAGTACATATTTTGATGTTTTTTTGTTTAATAACAGAGAAATAGAGAGCACAAGGAGGGAGAAGCAGGCTCTTCCCCCAAGCAGGGAGCACGATGCAGGGCTCCATCCCAGGACCCTGGGATCTCGACCTGAGCTGAAGGCAGATATCCACTTGACTGAGCTGCCCAGAAGCCCCTGTTTTGATGTTCTTAAATGGCAAGTCTTTTTTTTGAAGATTTTATTCATTTATTTGACAGAGACACAGCGTGAGAGGGAACACAAGCAGGCAGAGTGGGAGAGGGAGAAGCAGGCTTCCAGGGGAGCAGGGAGCCTGATGCAGGGCTCGATCCCGGGGTCCTGGGATCATTACCTGAGCCAAGGGAGATGCTTAACGACTGAGTCACCCAGGTGCCCCTTACATGGCAAGTTTTGTTCAAGTCTGTTCTGAGTGCTTAACTTCCCAGCGTCTAGAACTTAAATTGCTGTATTTGAGGTTATACTTTCCTTTCTAAATTTCTCCATCAGGAGATCAAGTGGATGCATTTCACCTAAATATAACCTTCTGAAGGAAATATTTCCTTCAGGAGATCTTCTATCCAAGGCCTTTCTGAAAACGAGGGAAGTTTCCAGTCATTCGGTTCTGGTTTTGCGATTCTGTTTTCAGTTTTTATTTCATTGTTTTTGTAAGCATTTCAGAGCTTAGATGTTTGTAAGTTTTGCTTGTCCAAATTGGCACATTTGGTAAGAACACGAGTTTTCTCTCTTTCCCTTTCCCCTTTCCTTTCCTCCCCCTTCTCTCTCTCTCTCTCTTTTTTTTTTTTTAAGATTTTATTTATTTATTTGTCAGAGCGGGAGCGAGCACAGGCAGACGGAGAAGCAGGCTCCCTGCCGAGCAAGGAGCCCGATGTGGGACTCTATTCCAGGACGCTGGGATCATGACCTGAGCTGAAGGCAGCCGCTTAACCAACTGAGCCACCCAGGCGTCCTGCCCCTTCTCTTTTTTAAGGTTTTTATTTTGAAGTCGTCTGTACACTCAGTGTGGGACTCAGCTCACAACCCTGACAACAAGAGTTATATGCTCTGCTGACTGAGCTAGCCAGGTGCCCCAGGAACTTGGATTTTCTGATTAAAGAGATAAAGATTTTCTGATTAAAGAGATAGCTGCAGGACCCTATTTTACGTCATTGACAAGAGGTTCGTTAAATGAGGTGACTGTGGATGTATCTTTTATTTTTTTAATGTAGGAAAAAAGATTTTATTTGACAGAGTGAGAGAGGGAACACAAGCAGGGGGGACAGGGAAAGGGAGAAGTGGGCTCCTCGCTGAGCAGGGATCCTGATGCGGGACTCAATGTGGGACTCAATTTGGGACTCCATCCCAGTACCTCGGGATCATGACCTGAGCCAAAGGCAGATGCTTTCACCGACTGAGACCCCCAGGCGCCCCTTTGTCAGTCTTTTTTTTTTTTTTTTAAGATTTTTTATTTATTCATTTGACACAGAGAGATCACAAGTAGGTAGAGCAGCAGGCAGAGAGAGAGGAGGAAGCAGGCTCCCCGCCAAGCAGAGAGTCCGATGTGGGACTCGATCTCAGGACCCTGAGGTCATGACCCAAGCCGAAGGCAGAGGCCCAACCCACTGAGCCACTCAGGCGCCCTTTATTTGTCAATCTTAATAATTT
>ML100842.1:0-18227 GCA_003697995.1 Taxidea taxus jeffersonii | reverse complement strand
TTTATGTTTTGCGTGACCTGAAGTGTGTCTTGTGAAGCATTTTTCAGTGTGCGGGTCTGCAGCATCCACGGCTACGGCTCTCTCCCCTTCTGCGCCAGAACTCAGTACCCGGTTCCCAGTGGTTCCTGCCCCGCAGCTTTCTGGCACCCTGAAGGTGTTGTTTGCCTTGTGATGCTGTTCTCAGTTGGAGGTTTTGAGGCCATGTTGTTGCCCTTTTCTTTTCCGTAGGAAGGCCTGGTTCCTGATCCTGTTCGGTGGGTCTTGCTTGAGAGTCACGTTGCTGTGGAAACTTCCCTGGTGTTTGCCTTGAGCCTTGGAGTTTGGATTTTTCTATCGCTTGGAAACAGTGGTGCTTTTACAGGAATTGAGTGGAATTACGGTGCACGGTGTAGTCCTTAAACTTGTACAGTGTTAGCTTTGGTTGTATCTCAAACTGGAAAAACAAAATTGACTTTTAGGATGTCGTTATTCTTCATTTATTTACAGCTCTTGTGTTTAGTGAGGCGTCTGAATTAAATGCGCTCTTGTCCGTGGGACACTGAGACTGCGCCTGTCGTGTTTCCATTTGTGTTGAGACAGGATTGACTGGAGACGTTTCTGTATTGCACTGTGCCCACCGGCTGCCTCGGCTTTCCCTTTGTCACATCAGTGTTCCTGTGGTGAGAACATACTGCAGGGCGGGTTTTCTAGCGGCTCCGAAGCCTTAACCACCGTGCTCACTGCATGACCCTCCAGCACCCAACCGCCACGGCCGGCTGTGCCTCTGGGGCACTGCATCCCCGGTTCTCCCAGCGCCCGGCCCCGTTGCTGTGAGCTGGGTCTTAGATGTTGCACGTACGACCCACTTTCTCTGGTGTGTGTCCCTCTCCTTGTGCCTTCCATACCCCCGCAGGTGGCCTGTCGGCATCCCCTCCGTGCCGGCGGGTCAGCTCGCCACTCCGCACGCCCTATAGATACATAACCACAGGGCCCTGGGGAACCAAATACTAGTTGGCCTTTAAAAGGAAGGAAACCGTGGTGCTGGTGACAGCGTGGATGAACCTGGAGGAGTGATGCCAGGAAATAAGCCAGACACAAATCCTGCGTGACCTCGTGTGTGGGATCCAAGGAAGTTGAACTCCTCCGTAGGCACAGCGCGTGGAAGGCTGGTCGCGGGGCTGGGGAGGGAAGCGGGAGCTGCGTCTGTTGGAGGTACAGACGTCCAGCTCTGCGTGAGGTCTGGAGACCTGTGGTCCAGCATGCTGGCCGCCGGTTACTTATGTGCCCGATACGTGGAATTGGCTGAGAGCGTGTTCTTGCTTTCGAAAGAAACGGGATGTGTCTCTGGTGATGGAGCTTCCCCTTCGCGGTAGTCGTTGAAGTGTGGACGTGATCACAGCCTCCTGTTGTACCCTCAGCAGCTTTGTCGTAGTCCGGTCCAGCTGGGGACAGGAGGAGCAGAGTCGCGTGGCTCCGGGCCTGCTCATCTCCTTGCTGGGCCTCGCCTCTCCTCGGATTGGTGTAGGGTCTCCTTACTCCCTGCCGTGCCTGCACTTCCTGGACAGCTTCCTGGGTCTCCCTTGCGTAGTAGCATCAACTCTCTTTAGCTCCGTTTCACCTGTCCTACGTGGCCAGGCTAACGGGTTGTTCCCACCGCCAGTGTGCTTTCTGTTGGTTATTGTGATTATTTTATGAATGCTGACTTCATTAACTGATTGTTTTTTAAAGGATTTTAAAAATTTTTTTAAAAAGATCTTATTATTTGACAGAGATCACAAGTAGGCAGAGAGGCAGGCAGAGAGAGAGAGGGAGAAGCAGGCTCCCTGCTGAGCAGAGAGCCCAACTCGGGACTCGATCCCAGGACCCTGGGATCATGACCCGAGCCGAAGGCAGAGGCTTTAACCCACTGAGCCACCCAGGTGCCTCAATTAACTGATTTTTTAAGAGGATGATTAGACAAGATATTTCAACACATTTATTTGAGAGAGAGAGAGAGAGAGAGCGCGAACGAGCATGAGAGGGGAGAGGATCAGAGGGAGAAGCAGACTCCCCGTGGAGCTGGGAGCCCGATGCGGGACTTGATCTTGGGTCTCTGGGATCATGACCTGAGCAGGCCGTTGCTTAACCAGCTGAGCCTCCCAGGAGCCTTTAATTAACTAGTTTTTTGAAAAGAGTTTGAGAGTGAGAGCACAAGCAAGGGATCATCAGTGTGGGGAGGGGCAGAGGGAGAAGCACAGCCCCCACTGAGTGGGGAGCCCTAGGGGACCCAGTGCCAGACTCTGGATCATGACCTGAGCCAGGAGGCAGACGCTTCACGGACTGAGCCACCCAGACTCCCCTGAATGCCTTTTTTTTTTTTAAATGTAAAGTATGTTCCCTTTCAAGGTTTTTGTTTCTGATTCTTGGCAGTGTTCTCACTCCGAGGCTCTCCTTCGTGGAGCTTGTCAGCTCCTGTTGAGTGGGGGCTGTGTTCCCCGCAGGAACCGTGTGACCTGGCTTGGAGGGCCACTCGGGGCTCAAGGGCACCTGCATTTGCCTCCCGGCCCTGGCTCGCCTTGGTCACTCTGGAGCAGGGAGCACCGCAGGACAATGTAGGAAAGGAGACTCCAAGTGAGAGGCCGCTCTGCAGCAGGGGCCCCTTCTTTCTCCAGTGGGTTGGGGAGGATTTCTCTCCTCCCCTTCCTGTAATTACAGCCCTTTGGGAGCCACAGTGTGGGGGGGTGGTGGTGGCGTGTGGGTCTTGAGTGCAGCCAAAAGTAACTCCAGTCCTGAGGACACAGGACCCCTCGCGTGGTGCAGGAGGGCCACTTCTGGGTCCCTCCCTGCTGGCTCCTGGCACTTGAGCCTCTCTCTGGCAGCTCAGCTTTAGACGCATGTGTTGCACTCGCTGTTTCTAGGTCTTTCAGGGCAGTGGGGGAATCTGTTGTAGATCATTCCCTGGCGGTTGGATTATTTCTTGTGTTGAGCTCGTGGACTCAAGTTGAGCAAGTAGGTTTTTTTTAAAAGATTTTATTTGAGGGTGAGAGAATGAGAGAGAGCATGAGAGGGGAGGGTCAGAAGGAGAAGCAGACTTTCTGCCGAGCAGGGAGCCCAATGTGGGAGTTGATCCCGGGACTCTAGGACCATGACCTGAGCAGAAGGCAGATAGACACTCACCTGACTGCGCCCCCCAGGTGCCCCGCAAGTAGATTTCATGTGCTTCTCAGCTCACTCCTATGACCCTGAGATCCTGACCTGAGCCGAGACGGAAAGCCTGCTGTCCAATAGACCGAGCCGCCCAGGCACCCCCTTCTAACCCTTTAAATACGGGGTTTCTATGTAAATGCTCGCCTGGTACGTGTAGATGCCGAGTCATGATGTCATACTGGATTTTGTCCCCTGTGGGTTGGTCCCCAAACGTTGGCAACAGCTGTGTGTGCGTCTTGTTTGGAGCAGTGGGAAACTGCTAGTTGTGGCATTATTTACCTTAGACCTCACTTAGCCTTGGCACGGTGGCCTCTGGAAGACTGTCTCTTGGGTGATAGTTGAGTTTCTGGGGACTCTGCGGAAAGCCCAGCTTCAGGTGCAGGCGGAGCAGGCTGCCAAGGGCCCTGCTCTCCTGCCGAAGTCCGCGCGTACCGTCGCAGGCTGGGCCTGCTCTTCGGGAGTCTCGGTCAGCGGTTGGATGAGGGGAGTGTGGGACCCGAGGCCCTCCCTGTCAGAGCTGGCCGGAGCAGAACGGAGACTCACCGTCCTGCCCGTGAAGTGACACGGACACGGGTGAGGCAGATCGCCGGTGTGAGTTTCCCCTGAAAGGCGTGGGCTCTTGGGATGCTCTGCAGGTAGTGTTGACAGCAGGGCCGTGATTGTTCGGTGGCTAGACGAGAGTTCAAGCCAGAGGGTGAAGGTATTCTGATACCTGCGTAGTCTTTCCTGTTGCTTCCCCAGGGGTGGGGTGGGGGGTCACCTCCTCGCCGCTCTTGGTGTGGTTCCCATGTCGCAGGGACAGCGTGTTCATCCTGGTGGCTGTGCAGTCTTGCCCAATGCCTGGCCCAGGAACGCACTGAGAGGAGGAGGTGACCTGAGCTCCTGAGCACTGCCCATGTCAGGAAAACCAGATCCGCGCGCCGGGCGGTCAGCTGGTGGTCAGGTGTCCTCCCCAGTCACCTGCTAGTCTTACTTAGCTCAGGCAGCTCTTCAGAGCTTTTCCTTGTACGTGGCGTAGAGTCTTAGGGCACAAGTCTTGGAATCTGTTCCAAGACAGGGGCACAGCCTGACTGGCTAGGGATTAGTGCTCTGGAGAGGTGATCCCCCCAGCTCCGCTGTGTTCCTTCCCCATAGAGAACCAGACCTTGGCTGTCCTGTCACTGACCATGGATTTCTCATTGCAGGACTCACTCCAGCAGCCTGTTAAAACATGGTGGATTACTATGAAGTTCTAGGCGTGCAGAGACATGCCTCAGCCGAGGATATTAAAAAGGCGTAAGTAACTATTTATTCAGTAATAAATCTGTGCTGTTGTGCTGGTCCTTGGATATTGTCACTTTTTATCTATTGAAATGGGTCATGTAATAGAACACCTTTTTTTTTTTTTGAAGATCTTATTTATTTATTCAAGAGAGAGAAGGGGAGCAGGGAGTCTGACACGGGGGCTGGATCCCAGGACCCTGGGATCATGACCTGAGTGGAAGGCAGATGCTTAACGACTGAGCCACTCAGGTGCCATTTCATTTTATTTTTTAAGATTTTCTTTATTTGACGAGTGTGAGTCCAAGCAGGGAGAGGGAGAAGCAGACTCCCTGCTGAACAGGGAGCCTGACGTGGGACTCGATTCCAGGACCCTGGGATCATGATCCCAGCCGAGGGCAGACGCTTAACAGAATGAGCGACCCAGCCGCCCTAGCTTTGTTTTTAATGAGCAAAACTGTATGGTGGTGCATGTTCTCGGTCCATTTTGTGGAGTCTAGGCTTCGTGCGTGCGCAGCGATCAGAAAACCCCGAGCTGGAGGAGTAACTGTGTGTGGCTGTCCTCCCTCCCCATTTCTTCTGAGAAACCTACAGTCCGATCTGTGTCTGAGTCATGGCCGTGTGCTGCCCCTGTCCCGAGTGACGTGGCCTGCCTGGCCTGGTGCTCAGTCCTGGTGTGAGTCCGGCTGCGGTCTCCATGCCCACGGGGACGGGGGGCTTTACGCTCCGGGTAGTGTGCCTTGCACCTGGAAGAAACGAGCGTCCGTCACAAAAGCTGGACAGACAGGCGTACCACGCTCTGCTGCGCCGCCCCGTTTCCACAGCAGCCCACTAGTGCAGGCGGACGCCTTTCTCCTTGTCTTGTCCGTGGTCTGTCCCTTGCTACTGGGAAGGTCTGTGATGCTTTAGGGCTTGTGGTCTGCTTACTGCTCTTTGAGTCCATGGTGGTGGAAAAACAAAGTGTTTTGGTGTTAACCGGATTTAAGAAGGTCCACCAGAAGTTTTTGATGGAAATGCCGCAGTGAAATCGATCCGCAGCAGCTCTCTGTCGGCCTGTCCGGTGTTGGGAGGACTGCCTGGTTCCGAGGTCTAATCTTGATTTCGAGGGGCGCGCCCCTCCCCTGTTCGTCCAGTCCCCACCCCAGAGGTGGTGGTGATGTTGAGCTTAGTAGAAGAGAGCAGTGTGTGCTGAAAAAGCCTGTCACCGGGACATTCTGGAGTCTCCAGTGAGGCGTGGATGTGGAGCGGGGCTCTCCGTGGACGGTGCCACGCACTGACGGGCCGGCTGGCGGGCGGGCCGGCTCCGCGCTCCTGGCCCCTCCTTGCTGTGCTCCCGCAGCCGCGCGGCCCACGCACCCTGCACGCGTTGGCCCTCACGCGTGTCCACAGGCCTGTGTCTCGAGCGGTTGCTTTATGCCTGCGAGGTGGGTGGGACAGTGGATGGGAGAGCCGGTGTCCTCCGCCGTGGGCGGGGGAGGTTGCGTTATGGAAATCGGTGTGCGTCTCCCGAGTTGGAGCTCCGCATCCATTTCCCAGCCCCGTGAAGTTCCACGGCCGTTGGTTTCTGCACGTGGACGTGACCACTGTCCTCTGACTCTCTTCAAGGTACCGAAAACTGGCACTGAAATGGCATCCAGATAAAAACCCGGAGAATAAAGAAGAGGCAGAGAGAAAATTCAAACAAGTAGCTGAGGCGTATGAGGTGTTATCCGATGGTGAGTGAACCTGCTCAGAGCTCGGACTCTCCTCGGGGCCGTGCGGGTGTGGCTGGCTGAGGGTTCGGGCCCTGAGAAAAGACGTTCCTTCCTTTTCTTGTGAAGCTTTGAGTTCTGTTCCTGGCAGATACTCGATGCCGTTACCCGTGAGTGCTGTGGAGCACCCTGGCTTCTCGCAGTTTCTTTCGGGATGGCTATTTTAAACAGGACTGGCAGCCTGTTCTGAGGACTGACGGGACAGATCGGGGCCTAGGACTCCATCTGGGTCATTGTGTGGCGGCAGTGGCCACGGGCTGATGGTGGTGCAGCGATCTCTCCTCCCCGCTAAACTCACTTGGCTGGCGTGTTGATGGTTTTCACTGCGTGAACGGACTTCCTTCGTTTCTGGGAGTGTCTGGCTAAGCTTTAGACTTCCAAATTTTGAGGTGTCTGTTCCCTGCCCCAGCTCCAGAGCATAGGTGTTGGAAAGCACAGGCTTTTGAGCGTCCCATCCGTCAGCCTGGTCCCGAGTCAGGCGCAAGGAAAGCTTGCTGCAGTGCGCAGGTTCGTGGTGGAGGAGAGTGTGGAAGGGTCCTGAGCTTGGGAGAGCAGCGTGGAGCTTTGTTAGAAAACTGGAAATCTGCTGACACCGCCTCGCCAGGAAGCAGCATGGAATGACCTGGTGGGAGTCAGCTCCGAGGTACCCGGGATGGAGTACTCCTCACTGGCTGCGGGGCCTGGGTCGTCGTCTCCCCTCCCCACCCCTCAAGTGTGTCCTTGTGTGCTCAGGGTCACTAGAGAGAGGCTTGCTTTCTTTTTTTTTTTTTAACGTGCTTGAGAGAAAGATAGTGACAAAAATAGAGAATACACGCGGGGAGGAGAGGGAAAATCAGACACCCCGCTGAGCAGGGAATCGGACGTGGAGCTCGATCCCAGAACCTTGGGGTCGTGACCTGAACCTACGGCAGACGCTTAACTGATTGAGCCACCCAGGCATGGAAGGCATTTTAGGTTTTAGAGAGAACTCCATGTAACCACGCTTCTCCTTACTGCTAACAACACGTTGAGCCCCTGCTGTGTCCGTTAATACATCTCTTTTACTTTAAAGGAAGTCCCAGGTGTTTTATTTCACTAGTAACTGTTGGTAGAAAACACAGAAACATGGATAATTGTAATCTTTTAAAAATGCGGCATTAAGGTCTGAAACTGAGAAACTTTAGTTTTTTTGTTTTGTTTTGTTTTTCCAGAATTTTATTTGAGAGAGAGAGCCCAAGAGCAGGGTGGGGTGAGGGAGAAGCAGGCTCCCCGCTGAGCAGGGCGCCCGAGGTAGGACTCGAGCCCTGGACCCCGAGACGACAACCTGAGCTGCAGGCGGACTTCAACAGCTGAGCCCCCCAGGCGCCCTTGCCAGCGGTTTTCTGGACTGACTGACGGGCGGCAGCACGGACCTCAGGGTCATCATCTTGCCGTTCCGTCCTTGCTTGTGCTGAACCAGCACTTGCGGAACTTTAGGGAAATCGAGGACTAAACCCAAACTTTTTAAAATTTTAGTCAAGTGATTTAAAAAAACAAAAAATTGAATCCAAACCTGGTCTCTGTCAGGAAGAGAGCCTTTAAATTCTCAAAGGTCACACTTGCTTTTCTCTCCCCCTTCTCTGAGGGAGAGCGTTTCTCATGTTGTGTCACGCAGCCCGTGGCCCGGACCTTCCCGGGGTGGCTCCCATTCTTACTAGAGCTCTGGCTACCCCAAGCTGGCTTTCGGTGGCTTGCTTGTGCGCACATTTCCCGCGGAACCCCTGTTATTGTACCTCACCGTTTGGTAGAACCTGATATTGTGGGGTAAACGCCTGGCATCATACGAAGGCGCCCCTCCAGGGCTGCAGTGCGGCTGTTCGTTCTAGAAGGTCAGTAGAGGAGAGGACCGCAGACCCTCATCAAGGCTCGCTTGGGCTGGTGCGCTTCCAAGGGGATTAAGCCTGCGGGGTTAGAGTTGGCTCCTTGTCTGGCTCTTAGTACATCGGTCTCTTGCCCCATCGAGGCCCCGTCCTGTTTCCTCGCCCCAGATCTTACTCCCTGTTGGATCTGGTAGTAAGAAGGCACATGTGTAGAATTGGAGTAGTTTTATAACCTGGAGTGTGATTTTAATATATGTGTGAGCTGCATGCTCTGTGCACAGGAGGCTGAAAGAAATACTGGAGTATGTATAATCACATCTTACTTTTTTTGATAACTTTTTTTTAGATTTTACTTACTTGTCAGAGAGAGAGTGAGCATGCTCACGCGTAGAAGCAGGCAGAGAGGCAGCAGAGCCAGAAGAGAGAAGCAGGCTCCCCGCCGAGCAAGGAGCCTGATGCGGGGCTTGATCCCAGGAACCCGGGATCATGACCTGCGCCGAAGGCAGCGGCCCAACCCACTGAGCCACCCAGGCGTCCCTATAATCACATTTTAAACTCTACTACTAAACAGTTTTTCTGTTTTTAAGGAGGTGTACTTGGATTTTCCCTCTTCCCCTTGTTGAAGGAAGAGAGGCCTAACTCCGTAAAACTGAAACCTTGAAAGCCGCGTTGGCTCTTTGGTTTACAATCTGGAGATACTTTGGTGAACTGAGGCAAAAAGAACTTGGTCTTTACTGACTCTCCTTTTTAATTATAGCCAAAAAACGGGACATCTACGACAGATACGGCAAAGAAGGGTTAAATGGAGGTGGAGGTACGTAAATGTTGATTTTTCTCTTGGCTTTGTAGCGAGCAAAGCACTTTGTAGATGTGGAGTCGGTTAGGGCCTTGCTCTGCCACACCGAGTTTGTGCTCCCGGGTCAGTACCTGATCCTGGGTCAGGATACCCGCAGGGCTTAGAGAACAGACGGTGCGCACACCCGACGGCCCGGGGCGGTGGCCTCACACGGGTGCGAGTGTTTGATGACACGTCCCCGTGATTGCGGGTGTTGAACGTGAGTGCCACAGCCTGAGCACAGACCCGGGTGACGAGCGTGAGTGAATGTCTCCACGCTTGGTGTCCATGACGCTTCACGACAGACGAGAAACTGCCTCCTGGGTGTGGAGGGCGGTTACAGAGACGGTGAGAAAGGCTAGTGGCCACGCTGTGACCCTCCAGAGCACAAAGCCCATACTTGCCTGTCCCCACCAGCTCTAGGCCACGAAACACCCACGGTGTCTGAGCCCGATTTATAGGATGTTCTGTGGATAAGTAAGTAGCCACAAAACCAAGAATTCGAAAACTAAAAGCTCTGTTGCATCTTGCAGGTGGGATTCATTTTGACAATCAGTTTGAGTTCGGCTTCACATTCCGTAACCCAGATGAAGTCTTCAGGGAATTTTTTGGTGGAAGGGACCCGTTTTCATTTGACTTCTTCGGTAAGTTCATTGTTCCGTGGGCACGTCCGTGACTCCCTTTTCTGTTCCGTCGCCATGGTGCCCTGTGGCTCAGCTTTGTTTACGCAGCGGAGGGCTTCTCAAACCCGTTTGTCTTCCTCTCTGGCAGAGGTTTCTGAAGGAATGCCTCGTATGTGAAAATAAGGAAGGTGTGAACCTATTCGTTTTCTTACAGGGCTTGCTGCAGTCAACCTCCCTGTTTTCTCTGTTAGCGGTAAGGGTGCAGGGGCTGGGGGCTTGGAGGCGCTGCTGGCTGTGGAGCATGGAGTTCTACGTGCATTTGCCCCGAGTTGTTCTGGGTAGCCCCTGGGCCTTGCAGGCAGACTTGTTCAGAGGATATGGGCTCTCTAAGTGTGGCGCACTGTGACTGTTGAGGTCACAGTCGGTGAAAAGCAAGGACATCTCTGGAGCCAGGCAGCGCAGATCTCGAGGCTGAGAGTAGTCTTCGCTAAAGGAGACCGTGGCGTTCGGCGGCCGTGTCTTCCAGAACGGATTTTCCCGCCAGCCGCACCTCTTAGCACTGATGCCTGATGCCAGGTTTTCGAGTGTGTCTCCGACATGGGGGAGGGCCCGGGTGTGTGCCGCCGTTTGAGAGCGCCCCGTCCGTCGCTGCCAGAGCGGCCCTGGGGTGCCGGGAAGCCCGGAGGCCAGAGCTCGCCAGGTCCGGCCGCAGCCGTTTCTGTGTTGGCTCCCTGGTGGGGGCACCCAGCCTGTGCTTCCATCCTTTGTGGCTTGGAGCCTGGCTGGAGAGCCCGAGCACCACCTGCGCCCCTCCACGAGGGAAGCCAGCAGAAAGGTTCTGCTACACGAAATGGGGGAGAAACCCGTGGACCCTTGCCCATCCTGGGCATGAAGGAGAGTAACTCGCCGCCGTGTCCAGTAGGTGTAGGCCAGGGCCTGTGAGATGCTGCGGCCCTGGAGTTTACTTCACATGGGGGTCAGAGAGATTTTCCTTTTCCCTGTGGTGTGGCCTGACTTGGGGAGAGTTGTGACGTAGGGAGGAGGGTACCTGTACAATGGCCGTGTAAAAGCGTACTTGAGCTTTTTCACCCACAGGCGTCACAGTGAGGCTAAGTTAGGGGCGAAGAGGAGACTGGTCTTTCGAAGCTTTATCCAGCTGCCACAGAACATGGATTGGGAAGACCCCCGTTAACGTGGCAGATGCATCTCTTCGCTCTTCGTTAATTGGCTCTCATGTACCTAACAGATCTTAACGTAAGACAACACAAAGAATTCATGGTCTTTTCCTGTGTTAAAATTATTTGTTTTATCGTTACAACCTTTCGCGAACTGCACATGTGTTGTGTTGGGGGAATCTCCTGGTGGCCAGGTGAGGGTCCTCTGCGCCCAAGGGCTTGGGTTCCTAGCGCACGTGGTGGGGGTGCAGCAAGCAGGCTCATCTCCGAGCCTGAGGCCAAGCTGGCTTTACAGCTTCATGGTTTATTTTGGGAAAGAGTCCTTAGTGGTTGAATTGTAGCCAGATTTTGTTTTCCTTGGGAAAATAGTCCGACAGGCCAAGCTTCCTCAGTGGGAATGGTTTTCGTTGAGCACTTACTCTAGAGAGAAGAACGTGTAGAGATTGTAATTGTGTGTAAATGAGGGTGTGATTAGTGTTTTACGCACTAAAAGCTGCTTAAATCTCCGGACTTCACGTGTTCTAAGTTGTGAGGTGTGCGTGTGTGTGTACAGAAATCTTGATGTACACGTGGAGCTCACGGACATTGTGGACACGAGGCACACTTGGCCGGAAATTTCTTCCTTTGGACTCGGAGTCCTGTTCGGTCGATAACTAGTCTTGCTGTCATTGTAGCCTCCGGGCCCTTGGTTTTAGAGGCTGAGCTGCTCAGATTTTAAGACTAGGCATTTCCTTTATGCTCCCCATGACAAGTGTGACAGTGACACTAATTCAATCCATTCTTGTAGGTGTTCTAGGTGACTTCCATTTTCAGGCTCTAAGGATTTACACACAGGAAAAGAAGCTGCTGCACGGCTACTACATGTACGAAGTAACGGTACAGCCTGCTGGGGGTACGTTAGTCGGGTCTTCACGCAGGGCTGGGGCTGGCTGCCCCGGCCGTGGTTTCGCGGTGGGTGACCGGCGTCTGCGCCCTTTTTACTCAGCCCTGCTGTGATGTCCGTCTGTAGCGGCACACGGCTTTAGTCCTGACTTTTCACCCTTTTCCCCTTCCTCTCCTGTACTGCTTTCTAAGAAAAGGAGGTTAAAACGTGAGACGTTCTGAACTGTACTTTGTGAGTCTCAGAATGTATAATTCCATGCCTGACTCAATACGAAAAGGGACAAAACCTCGAGAACTAGCGAGCGAGCCGGTGGGAAGGACTGAGATGTGAGGGACGCTGGGTGGACCGTACGCGGTTCCATGCCCCAGGACGCACCAGGGAGAACAGTTAATGGTGGGAGAGCCCTTGGGCCCGGGGCCTGGCTGATGCCAGTACCCCGATGGCCACAGCCGTCCCCAAGAGGCAGCTGCCTGGATCCCAGAACCCGCACACGGGGGCAGCTGATCTTATTTGACCTTTCCCAGATACCGAGCACGCCAGAACGAGCTCTCGTCCAAGCGTGTATTGGAAGGGATTGCGCTAATTTGAGTCAGGGTCATCTGTTTGCTTTTGCCGGACCCGGTGACTCCGAGTTCGGAGATGGTCAAACGGCTACATTAGCGTCTTGTGGTCATGAGAGCCCCGGTAGGAACGTCGTTTGTAAGAGTTGTCTCGGGATAATGAGTGTTTTCATTGACTTCTGTTCTCACGTTAGTAAGAGCCAAGCTTTAACACCTACAGCCGCTTCCTGAGGGCCCATTCGGTTCAGCCCATTTTCCCTTCCTACACGGGCTCAGTGCTGGAAGCAGCCGCCGCAGCTCCAGAGAAGGGATGTGGCCTGGCGCGGGGCCGGTGGGCTTTTGGAGGGAAGTGGCGTTCCGAGGAGGGTCGTAGCCGCCTGTCCTGACCCACATGTCCGTTTGGTGTAGTGAGCCCGTCATTCTGCTCTCCCAGGCTCCGAGGAGGTGGCGAGTGAGGACTTGGAGCCCGGGTTGGAGGACTCGGCCGAAGACGCCCCGAGCGAGGAGAACAGCGAGGTTTTGGATGTGATATCTAGCGAGGAGCTTGATGTCTGTAGCGAAGATGAGCCGAGCGAAGGCTGTAGCCGGGGCCAGGGCGAGCTGCTCAGTGAGGAGCTGGAGTTTGTGTCCAGCGAGGAGGAGGCGAGTGCGGGGGACGCGGAGGAGCTCAGCGAGGAGTGCGAGGAGCTGCTGAGCGAGGACAGCGGGCCGGAGCCGGAGGGGCTGCCCGTGGGCCCGTGAGCGGGGGCCGCCCTCGTTCGCAGGGGTCTGGCCTGCGCAGTGCGTGTGGAATAAACGTTTGTGCGCTACGAACCAGTGCCTGAGACCGTGCTTGCTCAGACGGGTTGCTCCCCGGGGCAGCGGCCGTGGAGAAGGGGTGGGGCCCCGGGAGGAGAGGCGGGTGGCTCCTGCGGGCCGGCTCGCACCGTGAGCTAGAAGCCCGCGCCTCCAGGCCCGCTGGGGGGCCCAGGGCGGCCCCAGTCCCATAGGCTTGGGGGCTGACAAGAGGAAATGATGCCTCTTGGTCTTTGGAGGTCAGGAGTCCAGAACCAGGTCCTGGGAGGGAGCAGCTCTCCGGCCCCCTCGGATGGTCCATGTGCGTCTGCACATCTGGCCCTTCTGCGAGTGTGTCCCTGACAGATTTCCCCCTCCTAGGGACACAGCACTCCTGGATTCAGACCCACCCTCCTGAGCTCGTCTTAACCTCATCATCAGCAAAGACCCGGTTTCCTTCCGAAAGAGGTCACACTCAAGGGCTGGGGGCTTTGGGATTCCACACCATTTTGGAGGGCCACAGCCCATCCTGTAAAGTAGTTTTCCCCAGAGAGTTGTCTCTATACTCTAGAAGCAGCCCTTTTTGGAAGGAGAGAGCCTTTGAAACGAGATGTGCTAGAAGAAGCTAGAGAAGGCAGAGGTGAGAGAGGCGCGGGTGCCTCCGCACTCCTGAGGGACGAAATGTCACACTCGCGTGACCCTGCGCGTGTCATGGGAGAGAAGGCAAGGAGTAAGACTTAACAATCCACATGGATACGTAACGTGTCCGGCTGGTTTCCAGCGTCGTGCAGCTCGTGGAGTGGCCGCAGAGCTGGTGGTCCCGAGTGAGTGACAGCTGCTGTCCCTGTTGCTGCCCCTCTGGCTTCCCTGCTTGCTCCTCTTGGGGGGGACTGGCTCTTCGGGTCACGTTTTCTTGCAGAGCGTGGCCACGCGTCACTGTGCTTCCTGAGAACACTTGCCCTTGGACGTAGAGCCGGCGTTTGGAAGTAGCTCGTCTTCATTTGAAGTTGATGCTGGCGAATGCGGGCGCCTCAGCTCTTCGTCCTCGAGCACGTGTTTGGGAGTGATCCCGTAACGGGCCGAGGCTCCCTCCAGTCCTGCCGCACGCCCGCCGGGGAGAGGGGGCGGCCGGCTTCTGGACAGGGTGGTTCTGAGAACTCTCTTCTTGGCCTGGAGAACAGCGGAGCCGCCCCAGGGCGGATGTGCAGCCCCCTTGGGAGGGTCTGGCCCCAGGCCCTCTGTGCGGTCTCACTTTCCAGGGCGGCAGCCCCTGGACCACCATCGGTTCTACGCTGCTCGTGTAGTTCGTGGCCCGCTTGGGTCAGTTTCCAGAGTCTCTTGTAGG
The DNA here is from genome assembly GCA_003697995.1 of Taxidea taxus jeffersonii. Lineage (NCBI taxonomy): Eukaryota > Metazoa > Chordata > Mammalia > Carnivora > Mustelidae > Taxidea > Taxidea taxus. The sequence continues at coordinate 4,018 of ML100842.1, read as the reverse complement.
TTTGGCTCCTTGTGTCTTCCACGTGGAATTTTGGTCTGTGTCGATGAGGGAAACGCTTCCCGGGAACCTGGAGGGATGTTCTGTGGCCGCAGCTGTGGGAGAGTGTAGGGACGTTGAACAGGGGCCGCCGCCGACCCTCTTTCTTCGAAATGCCCGTGCTGCGTTTGAGGTTTGGTTCTGTTCTGGTCCCCCCCCCCCCCCCCGATTTTCTGTGTGGCCCGGGAGGGAGGAGCCCCTGGCACCACATGTTGTTAGCCTCCTGTCCCGTCCCTGGGCTCTGCGCCTCCTGACGCTGGGAGCCGCGTCAGTCGTGGGGGACGGAGTTTGGCTCCTGTGCTCAAGGTTGGTGTGAGCTAAAGGAGATGATTGATCTGTTTCTCCAAACTTGTCCCGGGTTTATCTGTCAGATTCTGAATCTTGGTACACCTTAGGAGCTCGTATGGCTATAAACATCTTCACGAACTTTTCCCCATACGGCTGTTGGCACACGGGCGTGCCCGTGTGCATCTGGAATGTGCGCTTTCTGCCACATTACTCCACGACATTCAGTTAGATGTACTTTTTGTCCTAAGTGTGACCTTGTCGGCTGTTGATGAGGGTCTTGCTGATATCACGACCCCCTTCAGGGATTTGGTTTCCTATTTCGGGGAGACTCGCAGGATCTCTGAGGTAGAGAAGGTGTGCTTAGCACGTGTCCGGGGCTCGGGCACCTCGAGCCCTCGTGTGACCATGTTGGCTCATGGTCCGGACCTGGGCCTGTTTCAGGTTGCCCTGTGTCTCCCCACTTAAAGATCCTTGTGAAATCAGTGATGGAGATCAGGTTTTATTCTCTGAAATCTGTATTAGGTTCCTCCGGAGAGAAGCAGCAGGGTCTGTGTTTCTGTATTTCTGCCTCTGACTGTCTACGCCTGTCTGAGGAAGGTTCACCGTAAGGAGTCGGCCCACGGGCTTGTGGAGACGGACGAGGTCAGAATTTGAGAGCTGCGCTCTGGGGTGGAGTCAGGGGCCATCAGGCTGCAAGAGCCAGTGTTCCAGCTGAAAACCCATCAGGCCGGAGGATTCTTTTACTGGGGGGAGGGTGGCCTTCCGTTCTCTCCGGCCGTTCGGTGGGTTGCACGAGGCCCACCCATCCCGGGAGCCCAGTAGGTGCCGCTCTGTCTCCTGACGCAGTGTTAATCTCAGGCAGAGACACACCCAGAATAACGCCGGCCAAGTGAGTGCCCTGCTGCCCCTTCGGGTTTCCACGTGAGACTCACGCCACAGGCCCGCCCTGTGTCCGGTCCCTACCCACACCCTCTCCTTACGTGACTCCTTCCTGCCACCATTTCCCGAGCACGAGAATAGCCGTCCTGCGTGTGCCCGAAAGTGCACGGACCTTCCTCCCTCGTGGGGTGAGGTCCTGGGACACGGCGATAAGAAGGGTCTTGTCAGGGTACGGGCTGAGGGTAGGAGAGGCGGGGAGGCGGGTGGCTGCGTGCACTGCCGTGTGCGCTCGCGGACGGCCTCCCGTGTGTGCGGGGCCGTCACTAACAGGCTTCACGCGCACGGCTCCACTTCTGCAGGGTTCTTCCTGATTGTAGTATCGTGACCGTGTCCTGCCATTTTCTTCCTGTGCGGTTTTCTCTCACTTAAGTTATTGAAACGTGGAGTAGAACACCTGCCACGGAGACAGTAACGTGAATCACCTGGGCTCCGGTGAGGCGTCTGTCACCAGCAGGGGGCCGTGGGCAGCTACGCACTTGAACCCGGGTTCTGACTGGGGGAGGGGTCAGGGCCCCTCACCCCACCTCGTCCTCCTGCACCTGCTCCCCCTTTCCTTAGCCCCGAGAGACAGCCCTGGCGGCTGTGGTTTGTGCGCCCGCTGGGCTGAAAGTGGCACCGTGCTTGCTAGCGTGGTTGGCCACGTTACGTTGTCTTTTACAACTTTGCTTCTAAAACAAAAAAATACTTATCCTTTTTCTTTCTTTCTTTTTTTTTTTTTTTTAATTTATTTGTCAGAGAGCGAGCGAGCACAGGCAGACAGAGAGGCAGGCAGAGGCAGAGGGAGAAGCAGGCTCCCTGCCGAGCAGAGAGCCCGATGTGGGACTCGATTCCCAGGACGCTGGGATCACGACCTGAGCCGAAGGCAGCCGCTTAACCAACTGAGCCACCCAGGCGTCCCGATACTTATCCTTCCTAAAGATGATGCATACTCAAGACTTGGGAAATACAAATGGGGTAAAGGGGGGAGATAACCAGCATTTGTCTTTATACCAAATAAAAATCCACTGTTAACATTTTCACATGCTCTGGAGGTAACGTGTTCCCTAAATGTTCTCTTCTGCCTTTCTCTAAAGCCTGAACTTAACGGCCCTTTAGGTATGTACGTTTAAAAATCTGTTCATCAGTTCCACTTTGGGAAAGTCTGGTTATTCTCAGTTTTCAGTATATAATTGATGGTTTGAATTCTCTTGGTGCAGTGGAATATTTCCATCTTCGAGATGAGTGATTTCCCTGAAATAGAACTGCTGGGTTGAAGAGTTTTTAACAATTGAGTGTATGTAGTTTGGGGCTGAAGATTTTGAAAGGTCACAGGACATACTCCTTACCTGCCTTTTGAAAGGGCGCAGGCTAAGAGCTCCGGGTGAAGGTTGTCGAGTCTCACAGCGGCGGCTTTTAACGGCATAAGCGTGAAATTAAAAAACGGCGTGTTTCTTCCTATCACCACGTTGTAACTAACGGAGACTTTTCACTTTCAGGGTTAAAGTTTCATGACTTTAATATTTGAAATTATATAAAGTTTGATGAGTAGAACAACTACCTGAATTGTCGGAAAGCATTTACGCTGTACGGTATCAAAAAAAAAAAAAAAAAAAAGATTTTTAAGAAAAATACCAGAAAATAAACTGAAAATCCACCGGCCTTACTCCTACTTCTAGATGAGCTTTCAAAGTAGTTTCTAAAGAAAGGGGTTGTGTAATTTGCAAGTCTTCAGTTAGTGTGGAGTGTGAGCATTTTAACCCGTATGGTTGATGGTGGTGCCATAAAGCCCCTGGCACTCGCTCTCAAGCCTTGTGAGCAGCATGAAGGATTTTTTTTTTTTTTTTTTTAAAGATTCTGTTCATTTATTTGACAGATCCCAAGTAGGCAGAGAGGCAGGCAGGCAGAGAGAGCAAGGAGCCAGATGCGGGGCTCGATCCTAGGACCCTGGGATCATGACCTGAGCTGAAGGCAGAGGCTTTAACCCACTGAGCCACCCAGGCGCCCCGAGCACGAACCTCAAGAAGTTACGACTGAATACATTAGAAGAACAAACACGGTAGGATTCGGTGGAAATGAAGTCTCAGGTGCAGAGCAATGGGGGTTAGGGACTCCTGCATGGGTCGTGAAAGTCTGAAGCAGGCTGTGTAAACTCTTTCTGATGTTCATTTCTTAGAGGACTCTGAGTCAGAAATTGCACAGTGTTTTTAAATTGCATTCGTAATGTTTCTTCACGTGAGCGGTGGAGGTCAGGGTGGCTCTGGCAGAATTTGGTGTTGCGTTGGGCTGTGGTTTTAATTGAACAGGGTGAGTCTCTGGAGAAATCCACCAAGTGTTAACTAGCTTTATATCCCGTTTGTGATGAACTTCGTTGATGCTTCTGTTACAATGGACTGTAAGCCCAGCCCTGTTTATAAAGAGTATGTATAAATGATTTTCCTAAAGATGATTTTGTGGAGGGCAGCATTTACTCCGCAGTGGGAGTGGAGTTGCAGCACCGGCAGGCTGGGGCCGCAGTCCTCACCTGGTGCCCACTGTGACGCTCACGTGGGTTCCTCGGGGGCCAATGAGCCTTGTCTCCACACTGGGATTGCACAGGGGCCTTCCTCTTCTTCCCGCACCTCCTCCTTCTGATCTTTTAGGAGGGCACCAGTAACCAGTTCCTCTAAATGTGTCCTTCAGGGCCACCTTCCTGCGCGTAGCATCAGATAAAGCAGACCAGCCGATTTTCGATGAGAACAGCTCTAAGAGGCCAAGACTGTGCCCGTGCTCTTTCCTT
>RCUC01126762.1:0-31815 GCA_003697995.1 Taxidea taxus jeffersonii | reverse complement strand
CCATCCATCCATCCACCCATCCATCCACCCTTTATTCCTTCCAGCTCAAACCTGAATTACATTCACCTTTTTTACCTGTATATTGCAAAGAAGTACCAAAATCACATGAGCAGGAGAAGGTAGAAGCTTATTATCTTTCTCCCTAGCTCATCCTTTATCATCTGTATCCAATCAGAGAAACAGAACCACCAGGAAATAATGTATTAAGAGATTTACTATAGGGAAGTCCAAAAGTCCATATGGCAGGCCATCAGGAAGGGCAGGTTGGAATTCTCAGGTAATGGCTGAAGCTGCTGTCCTCTTCTTCTGGGAACTCTCAGCTCTGCTCTCAAGGCGTTTTAACTGATTGAATCAAGCCCATTCAGATTATCTATGATAATTTCACTCATTTCAAGTTAACCAATTATGGAATTTAATCACAACTACAGAATACCTTCCCACCACTACCAAATTGGTGTTTGATGGAGTAACTGGGGACTACAGCCAAGCCAAGTTCATGCATAAAACTGACCATCACACCATTCATAAGACAATACTTCAAACCCACTAGTCTTGACTTCCTCACACCATTTACTCTACTCTTTAGCCATTCAGAATCATAAATATACTTAGCAACACATCATTATGGGCAATTATTCAAACTCTAAGATCTGTGAATGTGAAATGTCTTTGATTGCATTTAACATTTCCTCCTCTCTCACACCAGCTGATGGTGTTCTTCATGTCCATCATATCCAACGTATCCAACATGTCCATCATGTCCAACCCTAGACCCTGTCATGTGCCCCTCGTCCACTAACATGCTTTCAGCTGACATCACGAATTCTACCTGATGAAACATGCTCTGACAGCTCAAGCATCCCTTCTCTGACATATCCTCCTGATGCAACTGAATTTCCAGTCCCCACTGTTGGGAAACCCCCATTTTTCTTGTTATCTCTCTCAGTATGTCTCTTTCTCCCTGTGTCTCTGTCTGTCTGTCTTTCAATATAAAGTTATTCAGTGAGGCCAGTGATGGATGATACCATAAATTCATGTTCTCTACCCTAGGCCAGACCCTCATTGCTGCTTGGATATCAACTTACCTCCAGCTGATTCCTTCTGCCATCCCTCCAATATACTAAATTTTGTCTCCCACTTTCCAAGGCTCCACACATCCCATCTGTGCAGGTGACCTGGTGTCCAAAGGGCTGAAGTTGCACAATGTGAACTTCCTCCCTCTCCCTTCCACTTCTATGTGTCTCTGTTTCTCCTGCTTTCAGCTCTTTCCCTCCCATTACAGAGATGATTCTTTCATTCTTTCTGAGGCTAATTCTATTTGTACTAGCCATGCTAAGCCTCCTGACTCTTGTTGAATCTTGTCTTTTATTTTATCATCCCTCTGTCTTATATCCGTTAAATTCTTTCCCTCTTCATTGCTTTTTTTACCCACCATTAAACACATGTGCAGACTTCTATTCTAAAACAAAACTTACCAGAATAAAATCCCTCTCATACCCCCACTTCTTCCTGAATGTACATTCTTCTATCATTTGCCTTCCTTTCTCTCCCAATGCCCTCAAAAAGCCTACTCTGTCTACTTTCATTCTGTCCCTGGCTAGGGCTTTCTCACAAAAGAAATCATTATCTTGATGACTTACCACCCAACCAAATCCAGTGACCTTTCTGCAGCATTTGATAGTTAAACAAATCTCTCAGTTTTCCAAGACCTGGGAATTTCTTGCTTGTCCTCTGCCTCTCTTGAGTACTCTCTCTCTATCCCCTTACCAGCAATTTTCCTTTGTTGCACATTTATAGATTATATGTTCCTACATCTTTCAACTGGTATTTACGCTCCCCGCCAAATTCACCATGATACAGTAGAAGGACGTGAAGACATAGGAAAACCAGGGTATGTGGAACCAGAGAAAATACATTTAAAAATAATAATGGGGCTACTTTATGAAGAATGCAAAACTGGCTATGTTTACTATGAAACATAGCCTCCCAAGAAATAGACACACTCTCCAGACCCAGAGGTAGGTCATTCACTGTCCTCTGCCACCAAGGGTGCTTTTATGGAAAAAAAATCAGAATCATTGAGCACATGATCTCATTTGACCCTGAGGGTGAACCAATTATCACTTCTGCATGCACAAAAGCTGTGCGTAGGGTAAGTTCCTTGATTAAGGTGTGGTTACAGTTATCTAGTGCTGCCTAACAAATTACTTTAGGCTTAGTGGTTTAAAACAACAACCAATCTATTATTTCAAACAACTGTGTGGATAGACTGAGGCTCAGCTGGACTGTTCCTTTTATGGCCTCACTTGGGATTTCTCATGAAGCTGTATCAGATGGTGACTGGGGCTGGAAGGTCTTAGATGGCTCACTGACACGTCTGGCACCTGGCTGGGGACAGCTAAAAGTCTGGGCTCAGTTGGGATGCTAAGACTGCTGTCTCTCTCCCTCCCCACACAGTCTTAGGACATCTCTCTCTATATATGGTTTCTTCAGCAGATTATTGGATTTCTTAAACGGAGGCTCAGCGCTCCCCAAAGAACAAAAGCCTTCTTAAGTCTTAAAACCAGAACAGGCCGAGTATCACTTCTGTCATATTCCGTTGGCTAGAGCAAGTCACAGACCCAGACCCTATTCAAGGGAAAGGGAAGCGTGGCCCAAAAAGAACTACCAATGTGAGCAACCACTGCACTTGCCTGAATGAGGAAGATGGGACTTGGACCCAGTTCTTTAACTCTAAGTTTTGGTGAATCTTGTTCTTTTTCCACTGCCCTCCTTGTTGTTATTCTCACCCTTAAATTCAGTTCTACTGTCAGCCCCTTATCCCCCATTCTTCTTTGGTGACCTTATCCCATTTCAGGAATTCAGCTGTTCACTTCCATAGGATAAACATCATGCCTTGTTTCTTTGACTTCTCCCATTTTCCATGGTCTGCTGGACTGAGAAGTCCAACTGGTCCCTTGGGCTGAACATGCCCAAGATAGGATCCATATTCTTCCCTTTTATGCTTGCTGACCTCCTGTTTTCCCTATATTTGATTCTGGAATTGGCTCCTCCTAATCACCCAGGATTAAAATCTAGGAATCTAAACACCTTTGACACTGCCCTCTCCCACCACCCACACATAATCAAGGTCCAGATCCTCTCCATCTGACCTTCTCTTCACCTTTCAGTCCATGCCTTTCTCTTTATTCCCACTCTGTTCCCAAGATTCAGAAAACTTTGGCTAGGCTGTTTTAAAAGTTATAATTTTAAGCACAATAAATAGTTTAAAACTAGAGGGGGAAAATCAGTCATAACCCAAGAACACCAGTGTTCTCACTTAATTACAATCTTAATTTGGTTCATTTTTCAAATGCATTTTTTAGAGAATATGATTATATTATATATCTTATTGACTGTTTCTTTCACTCATAATATCTTCAATTTTGCAATAGTCTTCATAGCCATAAGATTTTAATGATTGCACAACTTTCCAACCTATGAAAGTATCCTAATCTACTTAAAAATTTCTTTATTGTTGGATCTTGTTCTCAGCACTACCTTTTTTCTTATTGTAAGCTACTTCGTGATGGATGAACAACTTCATTTATGTATATTTTTAATGTTTGAGTTTATTGCCTATATTTGCAAAATTAGTATTACTGGGTTTAATGATAATGAATACTCTTAGAGTTTTAACACAGTGTCAATTACTTTCCAAACCAGTTGAACTGTCTTACCTACACTTTTGTATATAACATATGAGTATGCAGTTTTCCTATGCCCTCAATTGAAACTCAATATTATCATCAAAATTTTGCTAATTTAATTTGCAAAAAGTGATATTATTGTTTCAGTTTGGAATTCATTGACTGATAGTAAAACTAGCCTTTTTGTTATGTTTGTTTACTAAATTATGGCTCTTTCATTTAGGAATTGTAAGTCTATATCTTTTGTCAGCTATTCTTTGATATCTTATTATATTTCTTATCAATTTTGGTACTTTATCCATGGCACTTGATACAATAACTATATAACATTTTGTTATATTTGCTATAAACATTTCTTGCCTTCCTTTGTGTGTGTGTGTGTGTATGGTAGTCCACCTTTAGTCTATTTCCTCTTCAATCATCTAAACATCTTTTCATAAGATTTTTTTTCAAGTCACAGCTCTGAATGTGGCAATCTCCTAAAATCAAACCAACCAACCAACCAATGACAAAGGTCAGTAGTTCCTTATTCATTATTATAGCAGTTCTCATTTCTTGTCACTTAGGACATCCATGACAGACGGCAGTCAGAGGCCTGACATACCATCATTGCACATGCAGGGTTATGTACAACTTTTCACGTATTTGTTATAATTTCACCTTTTTTTCTATCACGTTTTAAAAAAATCATATCAAGAGTTTCTACTTGTCTTCTGAGATTGTCTATTTTTTCATTTGTTACAAGCATGTTTTCTTTTACCTGATTGAACATAGTTATAATTGCTACTTTAATGTTCTTTTCTGACAATTCGAATAACTTTACATTTTCTTGGAGATAGCATCTGTTGACTGTTATTTCCCGTAGGAATGGGTCATATTTTCCTGGTTATTCAAACATCAAGTAATTTTCAACTAGGTCTTTGACATGTTAATACAATGTTGTGAAGACCCTCAATTCTCTTATATCCCTCCAAGGAGTATTTGCGTGCTCTCTCTCTCTCTTTTTTTTTTTTTTACTCTTTAGAAAGCAATTAACTTGGTTAGTGCAAAACGCAAACTTTCCTGCTCTGGGGGTGGCTCTGTATGTGTGGGTCAACAGACTGTCAGAGTCTTAGGCAGTTTATACACAGAATCTGACATTCCCTTCCCTGGTTATCTCATTTCTGGAGTTTCCCTGCATCACTTCCAGCAGTCCAGCTTGCTAATGGATCCTTTCTCTAACTCCTCTTGCCACAGAGACACAGGCCTTCTACAGAAGTTTTAACCCTTCCTGCCTACACCATCATCACCTTAAGGTAAAACTGATGCTGGTCCCTGGCAGTCACATTTTCCAAGTTTTGACTCCCTTTTGGCTTTTCTACACCCTCCAGAGCCCTCAGAGAGACTTTTGTTGTTGTTACTCAGAAGTCTTAGTTCTTATCTGTCAGGGTGTCAGGCTGTTAGATTAGAAATTGACTCTACCATCCTGGAAGCAAAACTCTTTCAGAACATGTAATTGTTAGGTACAATAGAAGGCTTATAAACATATAGACAGTGCTTGTTCAAAGTGAGCACAAAGGCGTTTTAATTTGGGGAATCACTATGTCACTCATAACTTTTTCTTTAATTATGGCTGCAGAAGTACAAGAAGTTACAAATATACTAGATTTCTATCAATCACCTATACATACATTTTCAGTAAACATATACAGCTTTTATAACTCTTGTTCTGTTTGTCCTGATTATATCCTCTGAAATATAACATGTGTCTGTTAAATATACATAATTTATATTAATATTTAATATCTGTGAGTATATATTTAGCATTTTTGTATTTTAAAAATATTTAAAGTATTGACATAAACCAATCCCTTATAGCTTACCATCTATAATACAAGGGCTCTAACCCTTGTGGCTCATCACCATCAGATCAATTTAATAAATATTCTCATGTAGACTTCATAATTCTTGTTTCCTTTCTCTAAGGCAAGCAAACTCTACATAAACTGGTTTATTCTGATTCCCATAAATATTTTGCACCTACCTCACAACTATCTTACCACATTGTTGGTATATACCTAGGTTTTGTCATTGTTTGTTGGTTGTTTTGGGGGGAGGGTGGGAAATGTTGAACTCCTACACTAAAATGTACTTTATAAGTGCCATGAGAAACAGTAGGTTCCAGTGGGAAGCTTGGAACCAATGCTCATTAACAGACTTTTCTATACATTTCCAAAGTCAGGTGGGAACATTTATATGTTGGTTTGGTTAAGGTCAGTGGAATCTTGGTGTCTCGAAGGGGTGGGAGAATTCAATTTCTTCTCAATTAAGCATCATAAGAACATTGGCAATATCACTGGTATCCTATGTTCTGATATGAACATAAAAACTATGATAAGAACACAAGAACTTTGGCAGTATCCCTGGCTTCCTCCATCTCCTACATTGGCCACTTGGTAAAATGAGCCTTGCTGCAGGTCCTAGGAGAGCAGTATTGTCTAACTTCAGACTTAGAGTCCATTTTCATGGGCCATTTTCACTGCTGTGTTTTCCATATACAGAAATACACCTTTTTATAGGCAAGCAATATTCACACCCCTGGGACTGCTCCCATCAACCATCTGCAACCATAAGAATCATAACCCCTAATATATGATATATAATACTTGTGTTTGTGACTGAATGTCCATGTGGATCCCTCTCTAAAGAGTAAACATGCACATATGCTTAGTGCATATTCTCAGCTCAGCTTCTACTCCACAAAGCCGATCAACTTGAGGTCCTGTAACCACAGTGCATTGGGTCTCACTATTGACCCTTTGCTTGGTCACCTCACAGACTTTCTTCCACTTTTACCATCACACCAGTCACACAGTTCAAACCATATCTGAAAATTGATCCCCTGTAAGTAGCTTCCCGAACAGCTTCCTCTTGATTTTACTATTTCAGAAGATAGATTACTAAATCACTGCTACATTATTTTGTACTTTTCTCTTACTTGCTAGTTTTTAACCAGTTCCCTAGCTAAGCAAGATTGTTACAAATATGACTACTATTGCTCCTGTAATCTCTTAGGTGAGCCTAAAATTCATTTTAATATCCTAGATTGGTAGATTGAAAAAAACAGATTAAAAATATTTTTTCTTTTTTAGCTGATACTTTTGCATTGTGGAAAAATTATAAAAAAATAGAAAACAATAAAATATTCATAATTCCACCTGCCAGCAACAGTAGCTGTTAGTATGTTGGATACATCCTCCAAAAAATCATTTTATATAACTGTACAGACAAATATGGAGATGGACACAGACCTAAAAGCAGACACAGATACAGATATATAACAAAAGTGTGCAGCTTGTATTCTAGTGAGTTTTAAAAAAACTGACTAGATTATGAATAGTAATATAGATCATTGCATGGGGAAAATATGACTTAGATGTTTTACATTAACAATGTACTTCACCAGTTTTTAGGTTAACTTCCAAAAGACTATTTTCCATTTTCCTTTATCTGAAAGAGTGGAAAGGGATATTGCCAATTCATGGGATATAAGGACTTCCTGGACATAAGGAAGGTTAAATACGAACAGACGTTCCTAAGGGATGTTATGTAATCTCCTCCAGATATCTTAATAGAAACTGTAATAACACTACATAGAACCTAATACATAAGGAACAATAACAATGAGACCTTCTCTGAAGACAAGAGTAAAATGGTAAAACAATTCTCCAGGTTGCCAGATAACATTCTGGTTCTATCCATGTGGCAAGGGGGCTGAGTCATGAGTCATGAAACGTGGTTTCAACTCTGGTATTAACAACCTCTTCGACCAGGGAAGTCAGTTTACCTGCGTGAGCAGTAACAACCAGTTGCACAATAAAGATGTTATAGAGAAGATCATCGATAAGAGGATGTAGCACATCAGCCATGGTCATGTTCATTTGCTTCTGGATAAGGAGAAGAGACTAGCTTCTTACTGGTTTCTGTACTTCCTTGTGAGACTTTGTAAATAGAAACTACTCTTAAAAAAAAAAAAAAAAAGTCAGGGCTCCTGGCTGGATCGGTCATTAAGCATCTGGCTTCTGCTCAGGTCATGATCCCAGGGTCCTAGGGTCAAGTTCCACATCAGGCCCCCTGCTTGGCGGGAAGCCTGCTTCCCCCCTTTCTCACTCCCCGTTTCTGTTCCCTCTCTTGCTGTGTCTCCCTCTGTCAAATAAATAAATAAAATCTTTTTTAAAAAAGTCACTATGACTTAAGAGCTATCAGCATCTTAGAGATTGGCAAAAATTTTCTGACAAAATAAAGCACACATCCCACCCCACATTCTTATACTCATGCAAAGCTTTTGGTATGATCATATGCCATTTCCTGGTTTAGCTGGACCAGAAAATACAGCAGAGGGTGAGAACAAGCAATTTCAGAGCTTCTGAAACTCAGACAGTAGGGAAAAATAATGCAAACTATTAGAAAAACTGGAGACTAATAAACCTAAGCAATGTCTGCCCTGTACTGTCTCCTTGGGGTATAATGCTATCCCTGAGGCGGAGAGGGGGGAGTCTTCATAGCACAGAGCAGCCATCCCAATATTCAGAGAGCTCATCAGTCCCACACATAAAGGCAAACACACTCTTTTATAACCTGTCATTCTTTGGCTAGCATTAGCATTGTAATATATTTATTCTGATAAAGTTCTAATTTTTACAGCCATTTGGGCAGGACAGAGAAATGAGAGGAAAGAAGAAAATGGGAGGTAAAGAACAGACTATATCCAGGAATGTTCTGTCAAACGTGAGAGGTTGAGCATCAGTTTTCTTGACTGTAAAACACAGATAGTAATTCTTGGTGAGGTGTCATGATGTTCAAATTATACAACTGACCTGAAAGAGCTGATAAATTGGAAAATATTGTATTATTATAAGGTAATATTATTACAAAGGATAAAAATCCCTTCTTCTGTATACTGGGTATGCATGACTTCCCCTACTAGCAAAATCCTATCCCCATGGCACCTGTACATAGCTAGTTTATTGTACTTTCTACATTATACCACCAATCGAGACTTCTCCTCTGGGACCCAGAATATCTATCCATTGCCTACTTGATATGTGTGCTGGACTATCTCCAAGCCACCACAAACTCTACAGGTCCAAAGATAAATTCATGATCTTTCCTCCTCTCATCTGGTCCTTGTTCAACCCTCTGCACCTCAGGGAATGATGCCACCTCTCCTCCAACTACTCAAGCCAGAAACTTGGGAAATATCATTGGCATCAACTTCTCATCCATGCTCTGTATCCAGTCCATCACCAGGTCCTATCAACAGCACTGCCTTAACTATCTCTTGAGTCTGCCTACTTGTCATCTCCTCACTACAACCACCACCATCCTGATTCAAGTGAACCTCTTTTCTTTCTCCTCCAGCTCTTCCTATAACCCATTCTTACCTCACCCTCTTACCCATACACTTTTTAAAAAAGATTTTACTTATTTACCTATTTGAAAGTGTGAGCAAGAAAGAGAGCATGAGCAGGGGCAAGGGGCAGAGGGAGAGGGAGAAGCAGACTGAGCAGTGAGCCTGATGCAGGACTTGATCCCAGGACCTTGGGATCATAACCTAAGCCGAAGGCAGATGCTTAACCAACTGAGAAACCCAGGGGCCCTTATCTGCTTTTTTAAAAAATTTTTTTTTAAATTTCTTTTCAGTGCTCCAGAATTCATTGTTTATGCACCACACCTGGTGCTATTTGCTTTTACTATTTATGAAGTACTGTTTTTTCAAAACACAGATGCCTCTTGTCATCCTTCTGCTTAAATGGCTTCAATGGCTTTCCATCACTCTGAGGAAAAAGATACTGAGGGCACCTGGGTGGCTCAGTAGGTTAAGCATCTGACTATTGACTTTGGCTCGGGTCATGATCTCAGGGTTGTGGGATGGAACTCCTCATCAGGCTCCATGCTGGGGGGGTGGGGGGTAAGAGAACCTGCTGGAAATTCTTTCTCTGTGCATCTCCCCACCCCTTCAATGCCCTGCTCCTGTTCACACATACTCTCTCAAGAAAGAGAGAAAGACAGATAGACAGACACTGAGGCTTCACAGTCCAGCCACCAGCCACTGATCCAGCCTCACCAGGCTTGGTCCACTCTAAGCAAACTGACTTGTCTCAGTTTCTTGATTTTGTCATATTCCCTCCTGCCCTAGATATTAGTGCTTACTGCCGTTCTGTCTGGAACCTCCTGCCTCAGCTCTTTACCTGGTTACCTCGGGAGTCACTTCCTCTTCCCTGACATACGTGACTAGGGCAAATCCCGCCCCACATACACACATGAAACATCATGAACTCCTACTTCAGAGCCCTTTCATGATTATGGTTTCATAGTCACTTACATGAAGCAGTCTCTGCCACTAGACTGCCCATGAGGGCAGGTGGCATGTCTGTTTGGTTTCCTGTTGCATCTCCAGTACCTGTCCTATTACCGGATATTGGATAAATATTTTTGAATAGATAAATGAATGAATGAGTGATGATACAGTTATTCATTATTTCTATATTTGTATTCCTTAAAAACAGTGAGTTCCTAAGAAGGTAAGTAAGTGTATCTAATTCATTTTAGTAACCTCAGTGTCTAGGACTGACCTAACATAGAACAAATATTAAATGTTTGTTGAAGGAATAAATGAATTCCCAGAGTTAGGTATTATGGTATAACAGAAAGGACAGAGTCAGACAAACTTTAATCTGAGTCTCTCCTCTTTCCTTTACCAGTGATGAGACCAGGGACAAATTTCCTAGCCATTCAGACGTTGCTTTCTATCTATGTATATACCTTAACAAATCTGTCATAAAAAGAGAGTTCATCAGTGTAGAGACTGTGCACTGAGCCCAGTAAATAGTAATCACACAAACTCCTGCCAGTGTTCCTTTTCCCTCTCTCGGAACATATGTCCCACCCACCTCAGACATCTGAGACACTATGGCGCACTTTGATCCCTTTTTGTTTGAGAATGTAATCCTATGACCCTGGGCCTGACACATATTAGTGTCCTTGATTGTTCACCCAGGAAGCTTATTCATTAATCTAGTCATTCATTCTTGAGCCCTTCCATTTATTAAACTGTTGACTTATCAAGAAGTTACTACCAGCAAGCACTGTAGTGGGTGTCAGTGATCAGCAAAACAGCCCTCCTGGTGCTCAGAGTCTGCTGAGGGAGTCAGGCATCAAAGAAACAAGGCATACGGACAGATGCCAGGTCCTACCGGCCATGCCAAGTGTCATTCACCTACTATGGCCAGAGAGTCAGACAAAAGTATGAAAGGAATTCAAGGTAAATTCAATATGAAAGAATGCAGAAACCAATTTGGTGGTCCAGGAAATTTATGCAGTCTGGATAAAAATGTAGAAAGCATCTATTTAAATTAGGTGAGTAGAGTTGAAAGAGGTTATGAGTAAACTAGCTAAGCGTATAATTTGAATCTAGGAAATGCTGGTTATGAAACCAGAACAGGTAAGGGGGTGTGAACTTGGGAGTCTCCTGTCAATGCATCAGCTAGGAAAAAAGTCCTATTTGTTCAGTGTGGCTCCAATAGAACCATCCTAGACACATGTAGCCCCCAAATCCCTCCTGCTCTAAATGTATGCAAATTAACAAAAGGCATTGGTAACCTCAGCCTGGTGAAATTTTAAAAAATGCTCTAGGAAAGCTCAGCCTGGTGAAATTTTTAAAAATGCTCTAGGAAACCTCAGAATTAAATGAGAAATGAGAAAACAAATCATTTGGTTTAGGAATAGTCTCTATGTTATAACTTAACATGCAATTTTTAAAAGGTTTCTGATAATTTAGGTTTGTGATTTTAAGTCTAAACAAAACTTAAAAATAGTATTGAACTTTGAAGAGAATTTGGGTGAATTAGATTTGCCAGAGCTATTCAAACACTTGGAAAATTCCTACTTACTAGTGTAGACTTTAAGAGATCTCAAAAATAAGGCCAAATATAAGAAATGTATATGTGGGTTTAAAATACTTAAAATAATTTAATTAATTGAACTCTATGGGACTAATTGTGTAAGGCAGTTTAATTTGTATCATTTGAGATTTTCAAACATTAGAAAAAGAAAACAAAGAAAGAAAAAGTGAAAATGGTTGTTCTTAACCAAGTTTACAAATAGAATAACAAGATTTGTAGAATAACAAAAACCTAAGCAGAAAGCCTATTTTTAACTTCACAAATTTAACAAACTGAGTATTAGTTTGTTTTTTTTTTAAGATTTATTTATTTATTTATTTATTTGACAGAGAGAGTTCACAAGTCGGCAGAGAGGCAGGCAGAGAGAGAGGGGAAGCAGGCTCCCTGCTGAGCAGAGAGCCCGATGTGGCGCTCGATCCCAGGACCTCAAGATCATGATCTGAGCTGAAGGCAGAGGATTAACCCACTGAGCCACCCAGGCGCCCCCAAACTGAGTATTACTTTAAAACAAAGTGACTGGTAAGCAGTCTTTTCCACACCCAAAAGTTTGCCAAGCAAACAAAACAAACAAAAAACAAAAACAAAAATCCTTCGCAATGAATTTAAGAATCTGGAACTCTCAATGCAATTATTGGTGATCCATCATGACACCCCAGGCTCCCCTCAGACTTCTTGATATGTGTACACTACTGGGTCTTTCCTGAATTTATGCTGCTTATATTTGAGTCAAGAATGAGCTGGGGGAAAGAGTCTAGAAACTGTCTATAAATACCTTTCAAGCCATGCTAGCCAAATCATTCTCTGGCTGGGTTAAAGTCAAGACATAAAATGTATTCTCTGGAAGTTCATTCATTTCTCTGCTTTTGTGGTTTTCCTCCATACCTCAGTAAAAATGACAGCCTTGTCATGTCTGAACGAAGGGGGAATAAAACTCTTCAATGTCAATCAGGTTGGACAGGGGAGGTGGGTATGGAGGCAACAGGATGAACTACTTCAGGACTCAGAGAGACCCACAGAGCTCAGGGGACACAGCCAGGGACCTGAAGAGGGGAAGCGTTACTGGTACAGTTGACTGCTGAGGCAGAATTTAAGTTTGTCATCCCCTTAGATGACACGCTGGGAGGAAAGGAGGAGGCTAGATGAAGAAGTGAGGTGCTGGGCAGAGAGGGAGGACCCTCCAGTCACCAAGGAACAACTGGTCTCCACCAGAGTAACTCTGAGAGCGACACTAAAGGGTGGTGGTGTGGAGGGGGCCCGTTTGGCAGCCCGTTACAGTAGATCATGAGCAACTATTTCCAGAGTCCAGTGGCCTGTGGGATGGAAGCTCCCAACGTCACATTGGACCAGACTGGAAATAGGACTAGAGCCAAATGAGGGAGCAATGCTGGAAGCAGGCTTCTTTTCTTTGATCCACGAATCATTTCCCAAAAATTTAAATCATTAGATTTTCAGAAATATTAAATCCTAATGGCAAATCAGTACATAACAGATAAAAGAATACTACAGTCTTTGAAGAGGAATCTGTTATGGGGTGGAACTCTGGGCTACACTTCATTTGCTGGAGATGGGAGGGGTCCAGTTTGCCTCCTTCTGATCACTGGGGATAGGAGAAAGTCACTCCAAGCTTCTTTAACCACTGGGGAGAGCGGCTAGAAGGATACTCAACCTTTCTTTCAATCCTTACTCCATCCCTGAGGGCAACTCTGAGAGATAACAAACTCTTGGGTCTGATCATTTGCCTTTAGTCTTATCCAGGAAAAAAGCAAATGTGAATGCTAAGTCTTATAGAAAGCATCTTGGCCTGGTGGCCAAACAGAAAATAAAAAAGTCCCATGATAGTTATCAGGCTTGAAAGTAAATAAGGAAGAAAAATATACTGCCCACATGTTCCCTGGCATCAAAGTAGAGTGGAGAATTACACAAGGGCAGCTGTCATGTGCACAAGCATCACCTCAGGCTTGGACCGCACGTAATGGCTGCCACTGAGGTAGAATGTTCTGGGTGGTTGTGGCTCTCTGGCTGTGCTACCATGAGCTGATGTTCCCAGAAGCTCCTGTGACAACGGCAAAGAGTACAGATGATGTTCATGTCTACTAGGCGCTAACTCTTGAGCTATATATCCATTGCCTTATGCGAACAATTGCAATAAAAATACAAGTCAAAGTGTGGGACAAAGGCTACTCATTCTTTTTTAGTGGAAATACAGGTCAGCCCAATTTCCTCTTAGAGAGATTTGGCTCTATAATCATCATGTTAAGTGTGTAGACCCCTCAACATGGCAGTTCCACTCCTGTGAACATACTCCACAGAAATACTCAGCAGGTGTACACATGGTAGATATATAAAAGCATATTTTTTTGCTGCATGATTTTTCACAGCCAAAAAAAATATGAAACGTTAAAATATCCATTAGTAGAGCTTATCAAACATATTATGATCCGTACTCAGCATGGAACATAACAGAGCTTTATTTTTTCAAAGATTTTATTTATTTATTTGGCAGAGAGAGAGAGATCACAAGTAGGCAGAGAGGCAGGGCGGAGGCGGGGGGAAGCAGGCTCCCTGCTGAGCAGAGAGCCCGATGCGGGACTTGGTCCTATCACCTGAGATCATGACCCGAGGGGAAGGCAGAGGCTTTAACCCACTGAGCCACCCAGGCACCTCATAAAAGAGCTTATAAAAGGAGACATTTCTTTACGTATGGGCATGGAAGGATCTGTATATGTACAGTAAGCAAAAGAGAGTTCCAGACACTATCTACAGTATGATTCCACGTGAGTGTAAAAAGCTCAAAACCATGCATCTGCATAATCCATGATGACAGCTGGAGCCATCGTTATTGGCATTGACAGAGAAAAAGATAAATACCAAACTTTAACAGTTTCCCCCTTGGGAGCAGGTGTGTAGGAAGAACTTAACTTTCTACCCCCCAGTGTTATTTGAAATATTTTGAACAAGAAAACAGTGAAGCGGATGTGAAAAACACAAGGGAATGAGAGAGTTAGGATGTGCAGCCACATTGGTCTGACTCCACTGTCCAAATCCTCCATGCTATGCCCTAGGCCAAAGCACGCTGCTGTCTAGAAAACTACCTGTCCAGCTACCACCCCATCTCCCAATGTTGGGAGAATGCCTCCCAGCTGCTACACACTCCTGCTGTGGGAGGCTGTGGCCAAAGTTTTAATCGATGGTTCATTCCCTCAGAATGACACCTTGTCATTTGAAACCCCTGAAATGGAGAATGGTGTTTGCCATTTGAATCCCTGATCACTCATGACCAACAATTTCCCATTTTTATTAATCAGAAATAAAGAACCCTATGAAAAAGCTAATCATAAGTGCCCATTAAGCAAACCTGAGAGCAGGCATGTGCTTAGAACAAGCTTCTCGAGCTCAAGGAGATATGCTCCAAGGCTGGTTAACTAGTCACCCCTTCCTTTTGCTTGAAGTCCCGATCTCTTGTGGTAGCCGGGTTGAGGGGCCTGGATTCTTTTCCGTCTGTTTACATGGTATGAAAACTCTCCCAGGGTAATAACGGATGTGGTTCCAATAGAACCTATTCTGCTTGCCTGTTGGTCTCCTGACAGCCTGGGGTGTAGCCTGCTAAGACTCTTGCCTGCTGGGCTTCCCTCACTAAGGGAGCTCTCCATTCCAGAAAGGGCCTCTGGCCCTTCCTGACCTTTTGTCCCAAGGCAGGGCTTCTGCCCTCAGCAGCCAGGGCCCTTCTTCTTCGCACAGGTCACAAGTGTCCACTCAGGACTCAGCCACTCCTCCATGTTGCTGTTCTCGACCCTTCTCTTTTAAATTTTCCAATATCCTACATATACAACATATATTTATAAATATTATATAATACATATATATGTATATGTACACATAATCGGATTAATAAGAATAAGACATAGTTCATAGTTCTCTGGTTCTTATTTCCACCCATCATTGTGGAACCTCCATCTCTTCCTATGTCACCCCTAATGCTCTCCATATTTCTTCTTCTGGGAGAACTAGCTCTTCCTCACAAAGCACTGCATCACACAGCATTCGCCTGCATTCAGCAATGGAGGAGGAAGAACCTTAGCAAGAGCCTTGATGCACATGGACAGGCTGGGGTAGGGCCGTCAGGGTGCTGACCTTCCTGTGCCTGAAGCTCTGTTTAGTAAGGATCTACCCTACCCTGTCTCTACCATCCCACCATTGTAAAACCAACAACCTTTTATTTAAAATCTTTGTTTCCTAAACCTTTCAAAAGAAAGGTTTTTCTTTGTGAGGCGTCCCCAGGGACCATGCATCTGAGATGCGAAGTATATATTCAACCTTGGAATTTAGGGCTCTTTTTCAAATTTTGGTTTTATGTTTACCACTCAAACAAATGTTTGTAATACCAGTCTTAGCCTAATGATCAGCCTAAAAACATTTGTCTCTTCTTGTCCTGTGAAGAAAATCAAATGAACAGCTCCTGGCTTAGTTCCCACAAGCTCACACAACCCTTTGTAGATGGTTCCCTAACTCAGAAGCGAAGTGAATTAAGAAAATGAGGGAGGGGCACCTGGGTGGCTCAGTGGGTTAAGCTGCTGCCTTTGGCTCGGGTCATGATCCCAGGGTCTTGGGATCGGGTCCCACATCGGGCTCTCTGCTCAGCGGGGAGCCTGCCCCCCCCCCGCCTCTCTGCCTACTTGTGATCTGTCAACTGAATAAATAAAATCTTAAAAAAAAAAAAATGAGGGAGTCTGTCTCCAAAACAGCCCTGGTTGAGATGATAATTGTGTTTCATCACACCCTCCTAGGCTCCTCTAGTTTCCATTAGGCCCAGTTTTGGAGGCAGTAGTGGACCAAGCCTGAGGAAACGTGTTTTGGGACATTTCTACAGATAAGCCTCTACTTCGGTCTCACCTGCTGACCTTTCTCAAATATTCTGGTTATGTCCTGCAGAAGTTTGCTCATTGCACCCTGGCCCATCCCAAATTCTTTTTTTTTTTTTTCAAGATTTATTTATTTGACAGAGAGACAGAGAGAGAGGGAGCACGAGCAGGGGGAGTGGAAGAGGGAGAAGCAGGCTTCCCCACTGAGCAGGGAGCCTGACATGAGGACCCCGGGGTCATGACCTGACCTGAAGGCAGACACTTAACAACTGAGCCCACCCCAAGTTCTATCTCGAAATTGCTTCAGCTCCCTGACTGGCTCTAGGTCTGAGGTATCCATTGATGACAAAAGCAAAGAAAAGTAAAAAAAGGATAATACTACAACCTACTCCCTCCTTCTCACACGCTGATGTCCCCCTTACCCTTCTCTTTCTTGATTTTCAAAGTGCTCGTCTTCTGATATACCATAAACCATCTTTATTTATTTATTACATTTATTATTTAACATTTATCTCCTCCTGTGGCATGTAATCTTCAAAAGGGCAAGGATCTCTGTTTACTGACATATTCCTCAGTCTATAAGAGGTCTGACATATAGTAGGTGTTCAAAAATTATTTGTTGAATTGAACTAAAGCTGAAACTGAGATGGGGTTTAAAGTTTCCTTCCCTGATCTCTGAACCTTCTGATTTTCAAAGCTTTTCTTGCTTATGGGTCAGGCTCATTTGTCCCAACTTCTTGGCACTTTCCTTGGAAGAACCCATGCTCCCTCCTGCCAGCTGCCATGACACTGAGCCACTGTTTGTATACAGTTCATCCCAGGCATGAAGACAGTCTTCCACCAAGGAGCCCACAGTCAAGCTTGGGCAACCCAGCTCAGATGTGAAACCCTAGGCTTGGCAGCTGGCACCTGGCAGCCAGACCTGCTAAGCTATTGCCAGCTCTTTCTAGCCATTTCCAAGCACTTCTAGGTATGCCATTAAACTACTCTGAACTTTTCTGGTCATGCGCTTTTTCACTTGACACCACCTGGAAGGGAACAAGCGAGCCTCAGCATTCTGCTCACCATCATCATTAGAGCAAACATTCAGCCATTCCCATGTGTTCTGTCCAGACCCACGTGGAGAAGTAGGCACAAAGGCTGGGCCAGTGGCCATCAGGACTGGAAGTGGGCCCCAGAGTTGGGCTCTCTGTCAGAGAGAAGGGAGGAGGACTGCAGATAATCACTAAGAACACAGAAGAACTAAAGACCAGATGGGTAAGGGGAATTGTTCCACATCCCATGGCAAGATAGTGGCAAACTGGGACCTAGCTCCTCTTCCTTCACTATCCTGCCTCTTGGCTCTTAAGCATCTTCTCTTACCCTTATCCCAAGAGGCAGGGCCACTGAAGCTGCCCTGCATGAGTATGGCTCAGGCATGGAAGGTCATTAAGGCCTTCCTTGCCTACCATTCTTCAGATCATTCTTTATTGGAAGACAACTGACTTCAGTGACACAGGGTCCATCCCCACCCAGGCCACCATTCTCACTCACTTCATTTTACTCATCTCTGTTCTCCTAAGCACCTAATACAGTTCCTTGCATTTAATAGGTACTCAATAGACAGCAACTGAATGAAGAAATCAATAAATGAATAAGTGAATTTCTTTCATCCCTTTAACTCTGTAGATGTGGGACAGGTTTCTTTCCATGATTATTGTAGTCTAAGCCCCAACCTAGCCAGACAATGACCCACTGATGTCTCCACTTCTGGGGCATATCTCCACAGTGGGTATTTCAGGTCATTTGGTGCTCTTATGTGAAAGTGGAGAGGGCAAGGCTGGCCTGGCCACTGAGCATTAGGCCTTCTGGAATTGATGCTCCAAGTCAGAATTTCCAGCAGGGTTAAGATGGGATCAGTACCAAAGGGGCTCCTGTGAGACAGAAGTGTAGAAGCAGTTCTGCCCCTGTGTCATAAAAAGCCAGAGCTGGGCAGTAAAAGCTGATTTCCCACTAGCTGTGCTAATGTGTCAGCAAGGATGCAGATAAGTGGAAGGATTTGAGTTATGAAACTATTTTTTAGGTTAATTTCTGGGAGACAATATGCCAGAATGGAAATAGCACAGACTTTGTGCTCCAATCAATGTGGTTTATATCCCTGCTTCACCATTTACCAGCTGTAAGTAAATAAGTTACTTAATCTCATTTACTCATTTGTAAAAAGGGGGAAAGTACATAGCTTGCAGGAATAATATGAACATGAAAGGGGAAAAACTGTACGCATGCGTGCGCACACATATGCACAAGTGTGTATCCTATCACAGTAGTGAACACTGGAATGCTAAAAGCACTCAACTGCTAGCATAAAATTATTTTTAATTTTTTCATTCATTTACTCAATAATTGTTTTTATTTTATTTTTATTTCTTTGTTAGAGAGAATACAAGCAGGCGGGGCAGCAGGCAGAGGAAGAGGGAGAAGCAGGCTCTCTGCTGAGCAGGGACCCTACCCCCCCTCCACCATGTGGGGCTCAGTCCCAGGACCTTGAAGTCATGACCTGAGCCGAAGGCAGATTCTTAGCCAACTGAGCCACCTAGGCTCCCCTCAATAATTGTTTTTAAGAACCATTATGTGCTAAGTAGTGAGCATTCTGTTTAAGTTTTATTTTAAAATATCCTATAGTAAGAAACATTCACTTTGAAAATGTTTCTAGAAATAGCAGAGGCATTTTACAAAAGTTGCAAGAGAGCTGTAATCATTGATGAGTCACCAAAAGAAGTCTTGCCATGCAAATGTGCTTGAACCAACTCTCAAGTTGAAAATTATTAACGAGCAACAGCTCACTCTGTCTGAGTAACTGGGAACCTACTGTCTTCTGATTAGAGAGGATATGCTCTTAAAAATTTTACATTCTTAGCAAAGGGATACCTGTGTGCCCTCTCCTGCATCTATTGCATGAAAGCGAAGTGGTAAGAAAGTTAGAGAGTGCCCCAGGTCTTTAGGTCAGGCACATCTACCTTTTTTACAATTCATAAGCTCCATGCTTAGAAGTCCACGTGTATGGATTTCAACAGTTTTAAATAAGAACTGTGAGTCAAGAGGCGTCTCACTTCATGTGAGTATTGGATGAGCCTCAAATATTTATTAGATCTACACAGAAATTTTATTTCAAGTTATCTTATTTTTGTCTATCATGCTTTATGATGATGTCTTAATGCAGATTATTTAAAGTCAGGTAGTTCCGAATCTGGTTAGAGTTGGTTACAAATGGTGGTTGCCAAGTGATATCCCTTCTAGATCTGTGTTGGCTAAAGAAATTTAAGAAAATTCTGGCTATGAATTGTGGGCTGTGGGCCACATGCTGGATGCCCAGACTACTGGTGACCTGGATTGCTTGGAAGGGATACTAAAATCGCCCTATAAATACCTGTGGTAATTTAGGCTAGGTTGACAAGTCATGGGCGCAACTGCGGCTTCCTCGATCTTTTATCCCAGCACACATCACCAGCTAATCCCTGTACTCTCTCTTGCTCAGTCTAAACTCAGCTTCAGAATATTTTCCAAGATACCCATCACCAATTCTACTAGTTATCTCTTGCTACATTCAAAGTACAACAAATTTAGCAGCTTAAAACAACATGCATTTATTACCTCACAGTTGCAGTGGGTCAGGAGCCTAGCATGGTTTAGCTGCTTCCATATCTCTCACAAAGCTGAAATCCAGGTGTTGGCCAGGGCTGGGTTCTCACTTAGGACTCGACTAGGAGAGGATCTTCTTCCACATTTGTATGGTTGTTGGCAGAATCCAGTACTTCATGAGCCACCGGGCTGAGGGCCTCTGTTTCTTGTAGGTTGTTGAAAGAGGTTTATCTCAGTTCATTGCCACATAACCCTTTCACAGGCAGCTCACAATATGGAGCTTACTTCTTCGCACTCAACCAGGAAGAGAGTCAGCTAGCAAGACATTATAGTTTTATGTCATAGGGACAACTTATCAGCCTTGCTCTACTCTACTGGTTAGAAGAAGCAAGTCATACGCCCTGCCCACATTCAAAAGTGTGAACATCAGAAAGTAGGGATCATGAGGACTACCTTAGACTCTCTCCACCACACCAGTACTTCAGAGTTGGCAGGAGACATGACATATTTTTGCTACTCTTGATTTAGGCAGTCAGATTGCCTGTGTTGGGAAGCTTTCACTAGCTGAATCAGACATCTTGAAAGCATTTGAAGGTAATGTCAAGCCATTCCTGGGAGAATTTGACTCTTTGGATTTTTGTTTTGCTATAAAGGCACATTCTAATCAAATTCTAGGCATTCAAACTAAAAATATATATATATTAGGAAAAACTCCCATATTTAGCAATACAGCAGAGAGAGGTTATCCAGTAGAGAACATCTTAAAATATAAGATAAAAATTCAAGGAAGCATCATTTACAGGCATGACTGAGCCTGTAAAAAGCAAATAAATAAAGAATAGGAATCCACACAAATTCAAATCAATGATGGTACACAAATCTAAGAGGCAAGAGAACATTAAAGCATCTGGCTTTGGCATATGTTAATCCCCAGTGGCCTGGAACTTCCGTTGTAATGGGCTAAAGATGCAGATAGAAGGAGAAAAGCCTGGACCCTGAGCATGGTGGGAGGTTGGACATAGCCTAGCCTCTACACCCAGTAAAGCCAGGACATTGAAAAGACCAGACCACCAGAGGTAAACTGTGAGGGGAATGGGAGGGACCATCTTTCACAGAGAGAAAACAGAAATTATTACTTGCTTTGGGGTTGATTATAAGTGAAAAAGAAAATAAGGAAAAGAGTCTCCTTTGAGAATTCCTAACCTCCCTCAGCATCCCTCATAAAGATTTAAGGCAAGAATTTGTGCTAGCACTTCCCAAAACTCTGAAGCTTAAAATTTAGATTAAAATTATCTTGGGATACAGCTCCTCCAGGTCTTTGGTAGAAACAAAGGAACTCATTTAAATCTAGGCTTCAAATAATTCCCACAGAAAAAGTTCCAATGAGCTTACAACAATCATAAGCACACAACAAATCACAAAACACACAAGGAAACAAGATAGTGTGAGCTAGATTCTGCAGAAATTACAAGATATAAATGCATCTAAAATGTTTAAAGATGGAAAAGAGGAATTAAAAATGATGCTAAGGAAGAAGAGATTATTATATTTGATTAGACAGAATTGAAAAAATATAGCTGCAAAAACACAAAGAACATAACTTTAATTAGAAACCTAGGTAATTTAAAAAGCAGATTAAACACAGCTGAAGTGAGAATTCATGAATTGGATTATAGATCTGAGACAAACTGCACAAAAATCAGCCCAGTGAGGCTAAAAAATGGAAAACTGAAAAAGAAGTTGAGAAAAAGGGAAGATAGAGTGAGAAAGCCTAAGCAGGGTTCCAGAAGGAGACAACAGAGAGAATGAGGAAGAGGCAATATTCAAAGAGGTAATAAATTAACATTTTCCAAAACGAATAAAAAATACAAAGTTCAAGGGCATCCAAATGGCTCAGTTTGTTAAGCATCCAACTCTTGATTTTGGCTCGGGTCATGATCTCAGGTTGTCATGCCCCACATTGAGCTCTGTGCTCAGGGGGAGCCTGCTTGAGATTCTCTCTTTCTCCTCTCCCTCTGTCCCTCCCCTCCAACTCTCTATCTCTCTCTAAAAGAAAAAAAAAATCCTTCATATTCAGGAAGCCCAGTGAATCCCAAACAGGGTAAATTAAAAGAGGACAAAACAAAAAACCCAGATTTATTGCTGTTAAACTTCAGAACACCAAAGTCAAAGATCCTATACATGAAATATTTTCATCTGCTAAAGAAAAAAAAAAAAAAAGAAGATTCCTTGGAAAAGAACACTCATTAGGCAGATCTGAACCCTGAGTTCTCAGTAGCAACAAAAAAGACAGAAGACGAAGGAATACTATATTCAAAGGTCTGAAAACAAATAATAATCAATTTCAATTTCTACTCTTAATACAACAATAATAATGTCTAATTTGCAGAACTTAAAAAAGAACAAATATACTGGGAAACTACAATTAAGCCAGAAGACTATGATAGGAGTTAAAGTTCTCACATTTTTCTAGAGAAGAGAAAAAACAGACTAACTTAAGACTTTCTTAAGTTAATACGGACATTAAAATTTCTAGAGCAAACACTGAAAAAACATAAATGGAGTATATAACTTAGAAGGAAAGTTTTAGGATGGATTATAGACTCCAGCAATCTGAACTAAGGCATTGAAGGGAGAACAAAAGGGATACACAAAAAGCAGTAATAATTACAAAGCATAAAATCATATTGTCAAAATTAATCCAAATACATCAGTAAATTCAATCCACTTATGTGCACCAAACTCCCTGGGTTTAATGAAAGAGAAGACCAGAATGGAGTAAAACCTACCTATGCAAAGACACACAGAACTAAATACAATTATGCTTACAATTTAAAAATGGAAAACCATGTAGTAGGTAAGTAGTAAGATGATCTGGAATAGCAGATCTTATTTATAGCAGATATATTTATAGCAGACAAAATAGATTTTAAGGCAAAAAACAACTACTACAGACAAAGAGAGTCACTGTTTATTAATAAATGTTTAGTTTGGCAGGAAAACAGGAAACTTGTGTATTTCTTATCAAACAGCCTGAAAATATGTATACCAAAAACTAATGGCACTACAAAGAGAAATATACAAGTTCATCATGATGGTAGAAATATTGTATCTTTCTCAATGATGTATAGACCAAAAACCCTGAAGATTTAAACAGCGCTATTAAAAGCTTGATCTAATAGACATCAGCAGAACATGATACTCAACAATGACATTCTTTCCACACATTTTTTCCAAACACACATAAAACCCCATGGCACTGATTGGCAAAAGACTCCCAGAAACTGTTGTCTTTCTTCCCTGAGTTTTCACTTGGGTACATGGTTGTTCCAAATAAGGCACTACATTTCCCAGTATCCTTTGCTTTTTGTTTGTTTGCTTTTAGTTCTGGAAGCTGTTCTTTTTTAAAAATTTTTAAAAATTTTTTATTACGTTCAGTTAGCCAACATATTGGTTTTTGACGTCGAGTTCAATGGTTCATTAGTTGTATATAACAACCTGTAGGTGCGGCCACCTTATGACGTGTTGGCCAAGAAGATACAAGCAGAAGTGGTATGTGCATGAGGATAGGGTGCATGTTCTTTCCCTTCCCTGTCCTCCTTCTTATCTGGAATACACTTGGCATGGCAGTGTGTGCAAAGAGATTAAAACAAGAATGTTCACAGCAACACAATTTGCAATTGCCTAAAACAGGTTAACACCTCAACTATCCATCAACAGGGAGAGAAGTAAGTAAATTTGGAATATCCAAAGATGGGGAAACTATTCTGGGGTAAAAATGAATGAGCAGCAGCTACACTTGTCGACATAGTGTGGAATGAAATTAACAGAATGTAGAGGATTATATACAGAGTATGCTTCCAGTTATATAAAAGTAAAACACTAAATAATGTATTTTAAAGAGATGCACACAAATGTGTTTAAAAAAAAACTATAAAATGGGCAAGATAATGACAAATCCCAAATTCAGCAGACTGAATACTTCTTCATGGGACAGAGGACAGATGCAGCCAAGGAGGGGGGTCTACAGAGAGCTTCAGATATACTAGTGACAGTCTATTCTGGGTGATTACACAGGTTAATTTTATTATACATCTTTAAATTGTGTGTGGGTATATGTATATACATATATTCCACACACACACACACACACACACAGATTTATATATATATATATATACACATTATATAATCCCCATTTTATATGTAACATATTTCAGTACTAAAAAGTGAATTTAGCAGAGATGATTAGTAGAAGACTACCAGATTCTAGGCATTCATATCTTTACCTTTTAAAAGCTTGGAACAATTCTAACTTATCTATAGTTTAATGTTTAACTGATTCAGTAAGGACTTTTGACATAAAATAAGAATGGAGAGAATATTGTCATTAAGTGGTTCCTCCACAGCCTTGTCACTTGGAGCATGCAAAAAAAGAGCAAGTAAGAATTAGCGGGCAGCCTACTCTAATTGCAGGGTAAAGATTGAGTAATTCCTGGAGTGCAACATTTGCAAGCAGGCAGTCCATGGTTGCAGCAACCATCACCGATCACCATCTCCCATTGATCTTTGGCTGGGGAGACTAACAAGTCGAAAAAGCTAATGATTTGCGTTCAACCTCCTCTCTGCCCATACTTCTCTGCTTCCTGAGATGTTAATTGGGCCTCCTGTATTCACTCCCCTGAGATGATCCCATGTGAAGCTTTCTTTTCCCTTCTAAATCCAATTCCTCAAAAAGTATTTTCACTTGGAGAATCACACCTCACAAGGCTCCCTTTGGCCTAGCCTTTCTTTTTTTAAAATCAAAATTATATCTCAGTAAAAGCCCAAACTTTTATGCTTCTGTTCCCAACTTACTAGTACTATAAAGAACCAGAAATTCCTTCACCCTAAGGATCCAGAAGTAACAATCTGCCAAACTTCCTGCATTGCTTTCCTGTCGACAAAGAAAAACAGTGCTAAAGTCATGTCTGCTGTCCGCTGAGCCCACAGCTGGCTCAGGATGGCAATTTAGGCCTCTCCGGTTACCCACGCTGGGCCTGCCCTGCCACCTGGCCTTCTTCCCCCCACTTCCACCTCCCCAGCACCTCCCAACCAGGCCAGCCTCTTCTTCTGGCGTGACCCCTGTTCCCGGGGCAGCAGGCAGCAGCCTCTCTCGACTGGCCTGGGTGACTTCCATGCAGGCATCTTGCCCCAAGTGCTGTCACTTGATTTCTACTAGACGGCTGATTATTACAGCCACACATGTAGTTCCCATTAACCTAAGACATCTGGGACTCTGCAGGTCCTTGAAATGCCAAAATTTTCAGGAAGCTCTGGGGGAAAAAAGGGGGACGGGAGAATGAGCGTGTGTGTGTGAGAGGTGGGGGGATCACTATGAGGCTGGAGAGACCACAATGTATTTATAATATAAATAAATTATTATGTAAATAAACAGTAGGGGCAGTGATATACTCCCAAAGATCCCATTTATTCTTAAAAGACACTGCTGGGTCTCCTGAGAAGACCTCTGGTCCAGTCTAGGAAGGATTAATTGGGACCTATGGTGAGATTTTCAGTCTTTCCAGGAAAAGAGCTGCTGGCCCTAGGGTGCCCTTTGCCCTCTGGCCTGTTTTGCATTTCCAGGTCAGAAGCCAGACTTTGCAATGGCTGTCTTTGGTCCTGAGGGATGTGGCACAGCCCCTCCTCATGTCCTGGGCTGGCAGCCTTCAGAGCAATGCTGCTCTTACTCTCATGTGAATCCTTGTGGGGCCACCTGTCCCATGCAACAGGTAGACCTCATACAGCCTGTGAGTAATTCCAAGTGCAATCTGGGGCAGGCAGTCTTCCTTCTCCACCTTGACCTTTTTCTTCAAATGGACAAATACTTTGGAATCCTTCATGTAGGGCTTCTCTCATTTCACGGTCAGGAGGGACACAGGGACAAGAGGTCTTGTGTTACCTAGAAGCCGGAAGGAATATTCCCACAGAGTGTGGAGTCCTTTAGGAGAAGAGTACATCTTCCTTAACTTTGCAGGAGCAGTGTGAGGGGGTGGAGAGGGCTGGGGGATGGTGACAAAACTGTCTGTGAACAGAAATTGTAAACTCTCCATAGCAGAATGCTAGAGGAGATGATCTATGGCCTTCAGATGCTCAAACTGTTGGTTCCTTAATGTTTAAGCCCCATCCTGCCCTGCCCCACTAAGCAAACAGCTTCCCCATCAGGCAGCTGTGATTTGAATCTCTGCCCTGTCACTCAGTCAAAAGCTTTCTGACCTTGGAAATACTACTTCACCTCTTGGGGCCTCAGTTTCCCCATCTGTAAAACAGAACTAACAATCTATACCTCAAAGCTATGTCCTGAAGACTGATAGAGACAAAGTACACAGAAGCACAGCACCTGGCATAGAGGAAACCTCCAGCACAGGTTAGATGTTGTTATTAATCTCCTGACTAAGACAAGAGAAAAGAACATTTGTAAACCACAGAATCACCAAGTTCTTGAGGCCAAAGTGTGCAAGCCACATGTGGACATCATTCATTTGGGAAAATGACGTCTGACCATATTGAAGAGTTCTGGAGGTTCTGAGGGAGAGACAGTGATAGAGATTACGTGGGACCCTCCCCGAAGTCACTCCTGCCGCAGGCACCCACTGTTTGCTCCCTGCCCCAGACATGCTTCTGCAGTTTTCTAAGAACTGCTCCTCTCTCCTGTCCTTAAATTCTGCTCTGCGCAGCTAATCTGAAAATGTAACCCACTCTGGTGTTTCAATGGTGGTTCCAATGCCGTTCTTCTCAGAAGGGAAACAGCAGAGAAAATGGTCCTCTCCAGAGGAATCACCTTAATGGTAGAAATTACAGGCACACGGTGGCGAGGCAGTGAAGAAGGAGAGTTTATAGACAGGCAGAAGCAAGTAAGCCTGGCAGTTGGTTGTTTACTGGACAGCACATTATTTTCCAGGAAAGAGTCAAAGAACGCCCTAGGGCTGCAGCCAAGGACAATGACTTGGGGAAAAAAATAATTAAGACGAAATGATGTGAAAGAATCTCTAAAAATTGGTGACTCTGCTATAGGAAATGGTGCCTGCAGTTCTCCTTGAAAAATGAGAACACAGTTTTCCATGGTCAGTGAATATTCTTCTACAGACCCAGAGCACTTGAGAGGAAAACTTCCTCACCCTTCTTTCAAAGGAAAATTTTATATCTGATGGCAATGTTCCTTATGTCACTTCTGCTCTTCATATGCTTCGGTGGAAAGCCCCAGTGGACTCACCCTCTTGGATGAGTGGATCCTAATGATGTCATTCTTAAGGGACTTAAGGAAATCCATCAAGAAAACTTTCAGAAATGAGTAAGGAGCCCACATATGTCCACAGATGCCAATATACATGCTTCCTTTTAATAAGAAAAAGGATGCACAAATTAGATGTAGCAATAATGAAGGCCAGATTCAAGGAAATGTCATGAATTGACAACATGGCAGAAAGTGATGGTTGTTTCCTAAGACCCTTGCTCCCTTCTTCTGTAGTAATAAAACCCTTGGTTTTTAACTAGCACATGGCCATATGGCTGAGTTCCGCCCAAGCCCAAATGATCAAGAGGGATTTGTGCAACTGCCAGGCGTTGCTGCAAAGGGGAAGGGGCAGCTACTCCACCTGCCCGTCTGCTTCCACTGGCTGGCAGGCACCATGGTTGCAAACCCAAGTGCACGAGGTGGGAAAGGAATGCCCCAGGAATGGGAATGGTGGAGCAGCAAGGCAGAAGCATCCTGAGTGCCCGGCACAGAGGACCTGCTGAGCCGGCCCTGGACTGTCTGATAAGAGAAATTCCTGTCTCCTTGAAGCCACAATAGTTTGGGGTTTCTGTTACAAGTGCCACACCTACACATTAACTAGAAGCCTACTGAGAAGATGAGACTGTAGAACCTACATTATCTAGTTGTTCTTCTTTGAGAAAAACTTATGAGAATGAAGGCTTGGCATTTTGTATATCTGTATGATTCTCTAGAATCTAATACCCAGGGAACTGAATTTAAATATCGACTACTCCTCATTGCAGCACCTCAACTTAGCTAGTTTGGAAGAACTCTTTTCAAAGCCAACTTATTTTTCCCACACATTAAAGCATTCAGGAATAAACACATTTTGATAGAAGCCAAACTTAGAAACAACGAGAAGAGAAAGGTTGAGGAAAGAAGAAAAAAAAGAGAAGTAAATCAATGTATCAGTTGGAGTACACAGTAAGAACAGCACAAACATATCCATTTACTCCTCTTCCTTTTTAACTACCAATCCCTTCAAGATGAAATCACCACATTGAGCTTTATCAGCTGAATCTCAGTGAGCCCCCAGGTTCTCCCAAAATTAAAGACAGCTGATGGTCCCAAACCTTGTTTCCTCCATTCTATGCCCATGGATGGGAGGGTTAAAGCTTCTGTCTTCACAGGATATAGTTGGATTCTAAAGAAGGAAACTGGGGCGCCTGGGTGGCTCAGTGGGTTAAAGCCTATGCCTTCAGCTCGGGTCATGATCCCGGGGTCCTGGGATCAAACCCCACATCAGGCTCTCTGCTCAGCGGGGAGCCTGCCTCCTCCTCTCTCTCTGCCTATTTGTGATCTCTCTCTGTCAAATAAATAAATAAAATCTTTAAAAAATAATAAAAAAGAAAACTGACAGAGTTGCGTGGGTAGGGCCAAATAGAAATGAATTCGCTCCAGGAGATGGTGATCGATCTGGATACTTTTACTTTGATTCCCAGACAATAGTCTACAGAACAGGCTGTTTGATGGTTTTGCAGAAATCTGAAATTTTTGAATCCATGGCTAAGTCATAGGAAAAAAAATTTTAGAGCTATAGGGGGCCTTGAAAGTCTTCAAGTCATTCATTTATTTTAAAAACTGTTTACTGAACACCTACTAGATGCACAGCCCTGTGATACCCCCTGGAGATAAAAGGATAAACAAAACATAACCACAAACATCAGGAAGCTCATGGCTCAGGAAAGAAAAAAAAACACTGAAAGAATCAGGTGTCATGGATATGGACTGTATGAAGGAGTACATGACTACAAAAGGCTTCACATAGCTGGTGATAATTGAGCTGGATTTTGAAGAGTGTCATGGAGTTTTTCAGATAAGATATATGGGTATTCCCAATAAAGCAAATGGAATATGGGAAAGTTGGGAAGTAGCGAATGTATCTGGTGGGTTTAGGGAACAGGTAGTAATCCATAGCTGGTCGTGGGGGAAATGATGGTGGAAAAAACTTGAAATAGAATTTGATGCCCAATTGTGAAGGGCCTGATGAATGGGACAAAAGACTTAAGTCCTTACAGGCCTCGACATACGGGCTCCTTCAGCAGACTAATAACTAGATGTATCTTCAAAGCAATAGTCTTTAGATATTTTTCTACATTCCAGTTATTTAGTGGGGTTGGGAGTAGAACCAAAAACCTATTTACAACAGCAGTACCCATACTAATCTATTTTTACCAGCCAGAGCAGAGTTTAAATTTTGGAAAGAACTCAGTCAAATGGTTCTCACTTTTCCATAGTTTTTTCCTTCTCTCTTCAGTTTTCTTCTAGCCTTTTCTAAATCAGACATCTTCTTGGGAATCATATTAAGGTTTTAAAATTGATTCAGTGATAAAATAAATCGCTCTTAGGTGGTAAACAACACCTTGACATGCATATTTGGTTTCTGAATTTCATCTGCTTGCCAACTTTCCACCGACTGAAACCTTGCGTGCGCAGAGCAAAGGACTTATCAGAGAAGGGCAGCCGGGGAGGATTGTTTTTAGGTTTTCCAATGTGGGCTGCCTCCCGTCGCAATGGGAATGGAATCAAGTTACTTTTTCCCAGCCACATAAGGACCTGAGTACGGAAACCTGAGTTAGTTGGCACCATTTCAGTAACTCAGAGATAGACTTCCCAGGGAGCTCCTAAGTTAGCCCACCCTTTGTGTCTGGACCAAGAGTTTTCATACTTTACTTTTTGAAAACTTTCTAATTTTCAGTGGACCTTTCTATCAAATGAAATCTTATGGAAACCCAATACAAAAAAGTGATAAAGGCAGAGGCCCCCTGACCAGAGGCGGAGGGTACATAAGACCTTTTTGTTAACACCAGTGGTGCCTGGACGTAAACCTTAGGAATTCTTTGGCTCTACGAAATGGGGAGCTAAGGAAGGTATGAAGCAGGAGTGACATTTTTGTATTCTTGCAACATCCTCCTTTTGCAAAGGAAGGAACAACAACTCAATTGAAACTCAAACCATTGAGTTTGATGAAACCAGATGAAACTCAAACCATTGGCGATGTATTTGTGGTTGCTAGAGTGGAAAAATTAATTAGATTAATTAGTGGGTACCATCACCTATTAAAAACTACCTGCCAGCCTCTGGTTATAAACACACACACACACACTCACAGGACACCACCTCCCACCCCTACAGCACTTACTGAGAGAGCATTAACCTCTTTAATGTGGTGCTTCCAAAGGGGCCAGCAGCTTTAGAGGTGGCCTGGGGTGAAGCTCATTATCACAGGAGAGCTGGTCATGAAGCTGCAGAGGCAGACTTCTCCTGCTGAGAGAGTCATTCTCACCCACCTGCTTTACTACGTAACTCTGTCAATATGAATCAAGGCAAGGTGGGGAGCACACATTTGCTTGTATGTACACACAGTTACAACAATAAAAGCCCAGGCGAGGATGGCACCTTGGCCTCTTCTCAGCAGGCCGTCCAGGTCTCAGAGCCAGCCAAGCTCTCAGACCTTGGCTTCTGCACATGCCAAACCAATCATCTCAACAGCTGTTGCCCTGGACAGGAATCCCCTCTGGGCAATGTCCATCCCTTTGTTCCAGTCAGCTTGTCTTTTTCAGTTCTAAAGCTAGAGAGTCAAGAATCAGGCTTAGATACCTTGCTTAGAAAAATGTCCTTCAAATACTCTACATCAGAGATGAGTATGTCTGAGCTTATGTATATACTTACTAGAGGCAATGTAAGGTCTGGCACCTTAAATTTCACCTTTAAAATACTTGGGAGAATCCATTTGGGCCTTTCTCCCAAGGTCTTGCTCCAAGGTCAGCCAAAAGAATAGACCATTTTTATCTAATCTTTTGTATTTTCATCTTCAGTTACTCGGTTTATGGGTCCTGAATGCTTTTAAAAATATGATGAAAGCTACAGACCCTCTCCCAGGAAAATGCACAGAACTTTGCACACAATTTCAGAGGGTTCATGGATCCCTAGAGCCATGTATGAAAACCTCTCCCTAGGCTGACAAGCATTTTCTTTCTCCAATTATAAGAAGATTGCTTGGCCAAGAAAGAATGGAGCTTGTCATTACTAGCCACTATCAAGTCAGTCTTTATTGATCTGTTCAATAAGCTGGTCAGGTTAACAGCCCTATTCCCTCAGCTACACTCATTGGGGTATTTCCATTCCAACAGAAGATAGAGTAGAAAAATATAAGGTATATTTGCTGCCTTTTCTCTCCATATTTTCTCCCTGGGTTTCTCTTCCTCCATTACCACCTTAAATATTGACTCTTGATCACATCACTCTCCTGTTTGAAACACTTCAGTGACTTACTGGCTCCTGCAGGACAAAGTGCAAGCTCCCCAACACGCTTTCAAGATCATTCATCTTTCTCCTCTGGCTCATTATTCTTCATTCTTTGCCTCCCATGTGGTTTCTACCATCTGGAAATGTGGAGAGTTTACACGCTT
>RCUC01126761.1:0-29687 GCA_003697995.1 Taxidea taxus jeffersonii | reverse complement strand
CCCCCCCCCAAAAGGTTAATATTAGGATTTTTTTAGGAATAACTTAAATTATATTAGAGATACAATAGTGAAAGTAGGTCTTGCCTAATTTTAGTAAAACAGAATGAGCTTTAATGATGTAATAATGAACCTAATTCCTGCAGCTATACATCCAAACTGATCTCTGGTGATTTTATAGTCCCCTTTTATACATGCACTTCCTTTGCCCACAGCTCTTTGCTTATTCATTGTCTCCATAATAGATCAATGTCAGGGTTTAAGGACAGCCCCTACTTTTCAGCTGATGATGAGAGACCTGTATTTATAATACAAAAATTGCAGTAAGAGACATGATTTGACCCTTGGTCTTTGGATCTGGAATCTATCTTCCATTTTTCCACCAGAATATTTTCTCTCTTGATGGCTTCCCAACCCCTCATTAGATAAAGTGCAGACTCTCCAGCATGATTGATGAGGCCCTCCATGATCCAGCCCCAACAGCCATTGCTCCATCTTCTCTAGCACTTCTGCCTTGTCATGTCAAGTAGTCATCCATTTGTACTTTCCCCCTACCCACCACACTGTGCACACCTTGCTTTGTGCTTCTCCATCTGCCTAGAGCTTCCTCCGTATACTTCACCTCTGCCTGGCTGGCTCAGGTCACAACTTCAGCCCCACCTTCTGTTTTCCCAAAGCACCCTTCCCTTAACCACTTTCTTACCACGTGGCATGTGGTCATGAGCTTCTGTTAGTGTCAGTCTCTACCCCGGAGGACAGGTCTAAAGATTGAAAACTTGCCCCTTCAATTGCATTTCCTCAGCACCTAGCACAGGCTCTAGTTCACATTATATGCTCATTATATGTTGAGCTTAACTGAAAAGTATTTGTGTCTGCTCCAGTATAGTCATCTGTCCCTCCATCCATTTATTCAAGCGGATTTCCCTGTTTTTAACAAGGCCCTTCCTACTTACTGAGGTCACATATATTCTTTATATGTAAAATGATCAGCTTTTAAAAGTCTTAAAATTGCAGTAGCTCTGACAGGCTAAAAGTAATAAAAAGAACATAGAACATTGAAAATGCATTTTCCCTGCATCTGGTTACTGAAGTAGCACTAAAATTCTTAATAGTTTTTATAAGTACAGTTTCCCCCTCTAACTGAAAGTTTGCTTTACACCACTTAGTTTTGACGAAGGACCTACACTAGTAATTGTTTTCACTGACTGAAAGAAATCAGAAGAGGATTTTTGCTTTTACAATATGATAATTACTTCTCTTTACACTCTTCAGTTTACAAAAGGTTTCATAAGAAAGCTCTACTTTTGGGGGCACCTGAGTGGCTCAGTGGGTTAAAGCCTCTGCCTTTGGCTTGGGTCTGATCCCAGGGTCCTGGGATCGAGCCCCACGTCAGGTTCTCTGCTCAGCAGGGAGCCTGCTTCCCTTCCTCTCTCTCTGCCTGCTTCTCTGCCTACTTGTGATTTCTGTCAAATAAATTAAATCTTTAAAAAAAAAAAAAAGAATGCTCTACTTTTGGATAGTGGTGGTGGGGGGACCCTATATTCTAAAACTTAAGACCTGACTTAATAAGTTGGTTATGAAACCTAATTTTCTTACAGCTAATAACCTAAAGTGACAAATTGCCTCTTGTGGAAGAATATGTACAACATAGTTTAGAAAAGGAGAGAAAAGAATAAAATGAATACTTCACACCTTGGCATGATTGTCATTCCCACCCATATCTCCCAAAATAGCACCTCTATTAACTTTTTTTTTCACGTCCATTAACTTTAAATATCTACATTTTGGTATAGACCACCAGACAGCTTGTTTCCATCCACCAAAATAGAAATGACAATTCACAATGTTCTGTTTGCTTCTGAGAAAATAAAATATAAGAAATACAAAATTTGATATTATGCCATGATGTACCTCAGTGAATATCTTTTTGTTTTACAATTCTACATTATTGCAAAATTTAAGCCAATAGTGATTTTTAAAGGATTATTAGATGTAGGAACTTGAATCATCACAGGGTAGGGAATTAAGAACAGCCAGCTCCCATCATCAATCCCAATCAGTTAATCTGCTGTCATCTAATATGGGAGCCATTTCTAAAGCAGATGTTAAATACAATAATTTCTATCTTTTGAAAAATTTTCAAAGGCCATCTTGTTCCTAAAAAAATACATAAATTTTCACTGCTTCTTAGAAGAGGAGGATATACTTAAGTAAAATGGAGAAAGATTTGTCTTCATTTGGAAGCTGCAAGTGAGGGAAATCACATGACTATAACTATTTGACTACTGATATTTAGATAATAGTAGGTAATCCCCCCCCCCCCAATTAGTCCTTTTCACTGATCTGGTGATCTGACAGTGCCTATATATGTCCTTATGTTTATAACAAATATTTAATAAAAACACAAAATAGAAGACCACTTATTCATTTAGTTTTATATGTGCCCATTCATGTAATTTGGAAATGTTTGCTTATGAACCTATTCTCAGTTAAGCCCCAAAATACTTTGATTGTCTTACCCAGAAATGAGAAACTCCTTTTCACCGAGTTATCATTATTTTAGGTGTTGGTTAAAAAAAATGGGCATGGTTTCTTCCCTCCGATTAATGAACAAAATGATTTCAGAAAGTGGAAAAATGCTGTGAAGGGAAGAAAGTAGGGCAGTGTGATGAAGAACAATTGGGTTAATCAAGGGGCTGAGGACACCCGAGGTGGGTGGCAGGTCAGCAAAAGCCACTGTAAGGAGCTGACGTTTGAGTTGAAATCTGAGTGAGGAGGAGCCTATAAATTGCTGGGACAAGAGGACTTGCTGCTGAGAACAGAAGGACAGTGGCTCTGCAGCAGGAGAAGCTACATATGGCAAAGCATAGGAGGAAGGTCTAGGTGGTGGGCACATAGTTGGTAAGAAAACGGAGATAGTCTGGGGACAGATCCTGTGGGGTCTTGAGGACATAATAAGGAGTTTGGATATTAAAAAAAGAAAAAAGAAGAAGTCATGGGGGTCCTTTAAGGGAACACCAGGATTGTTTTAATTTTTAAAAGATTTCCCAGGTTGCTGTGTGGAATATGGACTATAAAAAGATAAAAATGCAAACAGGAAGAATAGTGTTCTTAAGAAAAGAAGAGTCGGACTTTGAACTTTAGTCCATGCTACTTCGTTATTGTCAGTTCTGTCACTGAATGTTTAAGAGGAAAATTATTTCGGAGGTCATGCTTTGTTTTGGGTTTTGGGGTTTTGGGTTTGTTTTTTGTTTTTTTTCTTCATTTTACAGAAGAAGAAACTAAAGCCCAGGGTTGTTACGTAATTCAATCAAGCTGTGTCATAACAATGGCTATTAATACTCAAGATAACCAGCTTCCTTCCAGGATGTCTGAGTTTGCAAGTGAGAACAGGTTTCCTTATTCCTCTGGGGAATTAGCACAGCCAACTCGTAAAGATGCCCAGTCTGGATCCAAATGGCCTGTTTTTCATATCCCACCTCGCACTTTATAGATTGTGTAATTACAGACCAGTTATTTAACTTCACTGAGCCTCGGTTTCCTCATCTATAAGCAGAGATGATAATAACCCTACCCACTAGGGTTGGTGTGAGAATTGCGTGAGTTCGTATACATGAAGTGCTAAGAACAGCACATGGTAAGTACTGTAAAATGGCTACAAAAAATATAAAAGAGTAGGCCACTGAAACATGGAGGTGTCGAATATTGCAAACACCAGATACCAAGGACCAGGGGTGGGGTGTGGACATAGAGTGTGGGGAGATTTGTATTCCAGTGGAGAATTTGGGAGGGCATTGTAGTAGGGGGTTGATAAGAATGATGGATATTATACATTGCTCAATGAAATTACTTGAGAGGGTGATATTTCTGAGAGCATCCAATATTGTTTTCCTACTCAGCAGCGATTTCCTTTCTTTCTTTCTTTTTTTTTTCTTTTTTTGGTAGAGCTCATGTCTCCCAACAAAAGCTCACATGTCACACACATTCTTTCCCAGACTACATTTCTGGGCATGGCCATCTGATTCTAGCTAAGGAACACAGGGCAGCATGTCTGTGCATAGTGGAGGATGAGGAAGGGCAAGTTTCTGATAACAAATTAACAAATTACCTCTTCAACTTAAAAAATCCTTCTAGAAAGATTCCATATCCCTCTCCATGATTTTGAGTATTTCTGAATGAGGAACTGTTGTTTGTAATGGTAGCAGTATGATGAGGAAAAGTCCAAGTATATTACAGAATGACTAGAGTCCTGTAATTATCGAGCTACTAAATTCTTGAACTATAGAATGACCTATATTCTTTTTTAGTGAAATTTATTGATAAATTCTTAATCTAGGCTTCTTTGGGCTGGTGTTTTGTTACTTGGAGTAGAATCATTCTGTCTGATACACTTTCCCAAATCATTCATTTTTTTCAAAAAACAGTAACTAGATTTGTTTA
This sequence comes from Taxidea taxus jeffersonii, assembly GCA_003697995.1. Classification (NCBI taxonomy): domain Eukaryota; kingdom Metazoa; phylum Chordata; class Mammalia; order Carnivora; family Mustelidae; genus Taxidea; species Taxidea taxus. The sequence continues at coordinate 25,250 of RCUC01126761.1, read as the reverse complement.
ATGCCATCCCTTGCTTCATCTCAGCATTCAAATCTGAATCCCAATAGGATTTACGATGCTTTCTTTATTTATTATTTCCTTCCATGATTCTTCCCTACTGTATTGTAAATAATCTGAAGTCGGGGATTTTGTTTTATTGTTGTTGTTGTTACTGTTTTTGCTTGTCTACTCACCCCTTCACAACAGTTGATGAAGTTCTTTGGGGACCAAATGAACCTGATTAATATTTATTGAGTTTTACTGAGTAGCTTTGGATATTTGAATCTTCCTCCCTCCATCTCTTATAGCTCTAATTTCACAGAATCTAAGGTGATTAAACTTAGATTGAAAAATACATATTACATTATTAATTTTTTCACTCTCAGCTAAAATTCTAAGAAAGCAATACCAAGAAAAGAAAAAGGAAAAAAAAAAAGTGTGAGCAGTCTCAGAATTAATATGAATAGATGAGAATTGCTCTAATTGAAAGATAATCTGCCTAAGGACTATGCCTCATTCAAATTAGAGATAAATTCATAGAAATAGGAAAATGAAAAATAAAATTTATTTTGAATATGCATTAAATGACACTGCTCATTGGAGGATATTATGGGGGAAGAAATGTCCCTTTCTGATAAGTCTCTCAGCAATGCTAAAGTGTTGTGACAGCTTTCTCTGAAAACTGCTTGAAGACATTATTTTTTTTTTCATTTGCTTCCATTCAGCTTTTTCTCATCTACTTCAAAGTGAACATAAGAGCACTTTCCAGATTGAGCTAGTCTTCTCCCAATTCTGAAGTATACAGTAATGTGGACTATAATTTCATTTGATTATCACAATTTTTCAATCTTTTTGATCTGAATAAGGCAGAATCAAACTTCCAGTTCTAGTTTTCTTAGAGCATTATTACATTTTCTCTTACTTCTCTCAGGTTCCAAACCCCCTCCTCTCTACTATGTTATGAAATCATTCTCAGGTTTACTCAGGAGCAGAACATGGAGAAAGCATGGCTTTAGTCTAATTTCTGAAGTTTCAAGATGGCCCTTGGATTCCTGTGTAGAATCTGAAATGCAGACACTCAGTAAACTGGACCTCAACTCCCTCTAATGCATCTCCTTTCATTATTTCTGACATTCCTTCCATACTCTGGCCTCACTTCCTTACCCACGTTTAAGTTTTATGTCCTAGTACATCTTGGATGATTAAATAGAATTTAAAGGGATGCCTGGGTGACTCAGTTGGTTAAGCGGCTGCCTTGGGCTCAGGTCATGATCCCAGCATCCTGGGCTCCTTGCTCAGCAGGGAGCCTGCTTCTCCCTTTGCCTCTGCCTGCCACTCTGTCTGCCTGTGCTCACTCTTGCGCACGCACTCTCTCTCTCTCTCTCTCTGACAAATAAATAAAATATTTAAAAAATAAATAAATAAATAGAATGTAAAGATTCCAAACTAAACTGAATGGCCTTCCTTTATATTCCATATGGTCATCATATTCTATATGGACTATAATTGATTTTTGTCTTACTTTCCTACCTCAGGTGTTAATAGAGTTGATTATAGTTAACAGACTATTCAAAAAACATGGATTAAAAACCTATTATATGCCAGATACCTCGAATGGAAAGATGAATATAAATGGGTCCTGGCTCAATGCATCTTGTTTTAGTTGTAGAGAGAAATGAACAAGCAGACAAACCAGGTCTAAGGTTTAGCTGGTTGCCAAGCATATAATATATATTTGCCAAATGTTTAAGAAGATAAGGGAATGAGAAAGGGCTGTATTTGAATATGCACATTTATTCAAGGAGTCAATTTTAACTCTATTCATTCTCTCAATAATCTCATCTAGTGTCATGGTCTTAAATATTGCGTACTAACAGATGACTCCCAGATTTACATCTCTGTCACCAGCTGCTCCTCTGAATGTCTTCGTATATCTGATTTCTACCTGGACATCTCCATTTAGATAACCTATCACAAAAACTTAATATTCCAAACACAAATTCTTGACCTTTCCCCCAATCCTACAAGTTATATATTCTTCCCTATCTCAGTAAAGGATGACTCCATCCTTTTAGTTCAAACCAAAAAAGGTGACTCCTTTTCTTCCACATTCCATATCAAATCATTTAATAAATACTGTTAGCTCTGTCTTTGAATTATATCCCGAACTTAATCACTTCTTCGCATTTCCACTGTTACTATCATGGCCCAAACATCTGTGATTACTGATCTAGACCCTAGATTATTGAAATAGGTTTCTAACTACTCTAACTGGTCCATGTGCTTCCACCTCTTATATTGTCTCTTCTCAACACATTAGCCAAAGTTGTCTGCTAACGTACAAATTAAGTTGTGCCCTTCCTTCTAATCAATATCCTTCAGTGATTTTCAATCCCATAGGAGAAAACTCCAAATTCTTTATGATGGATTGTAAGGCTCTTCTTGATATCTCTCTTCCTTTCTCTCTCTGGCCTCGTCTCCTTTAACTCAATCCACTTAGGCTGCACTGATCTCCTTGATGTTTCCCCAGCATGGCTGATATTCTCCTATCTCAGGACCCCTGCACTTGCTTTTATCCAGTCATGATATTCTTCTACCACAAACTGCCTTCTTGGTCTACATCAGGAATTTAGTCTGATGTTATCCTCTAGCATGGGATTCTCTTAACTATTGTATTTAATATCAGAAGACACTTCCTCCACCACTACCAGATTTCTATATATGTTCTCTATGTTATTATATGCTACTTTCTCACTATCTTCTAGAATAATTATTAGTTTTCAAGTATATCTTTTTAAGCAATCTCCCCTAACACCCAAATAGAATATAAGCTCCAATGCAATAATTTTTGTTTGTTGGTTTATTGTTTTCTGCTAGTGTAAATTTATAATATCTGGAATGTTTTCAGGCATATAATAAGCTTTCAGTAAGCATGAAGAATGGGCATGTATATTTGCCAGGGAGAGTCAGACAGTTCCATAAAGGCAGTTACTCCTGAACTTAGTTTGATGGAAGAGGCCCTGAGACTTAAGAGGACACAGGGAGCTGAAGGAACTGCAGTCTATGTATTCTGGGAAGCAAACTTTGCAATCAGATTGATTCCAAATCTTGACTCTAACAGTTCTCCATGTGATCGCAGGCAAGTTACTTTATCTTTCTGAAACTTGTTTTCCTTAGTTTTAAAATGGGTGGTAATACTATAGTTTTCATAGAGTTTGGCTAGCAAATTTTTATGCGACATTATACCGAGAGTGACCTGTTACGGAGTCTGTACTCAAGTGGTATCTATCATTACTCTCCTAATTATTAATAGATGAGGTAATATATATAGTTAGCATAGCTTTAACATCTAATAAGCCAGTCGGTGGCTACTAAAATGTGTTCAGCTGCAATTGCTGCTGCTGAAATGAGTTGGAATGGAAAATTTTTAAGGATGAATGACACAAGATGAGGGAATAAAAGTTTAAAAAAAAAAAAAAAAGAGGGCCATAGACTGGGCCTTGTAGGTTCAGCTAAGTGTGTTAGAATTTCTTATGTAAGTTAGTAGTTCTCAAATTTGAACATGCACCAGTATCACCTGGAAGCTTTAGCAAAACATTGATTGCTGGGCCCTACCCCCAGAGTTTCTGATTCACTAGGATTGGAGTAGATCCTCATAATTTGCATTTTTGTCAAGTTCCCAAGGATGTTCATTATCTATGGCTGCATAACAAATCATCACAAAACTACTTGGCTTAAAACAACAAATATTTATTGTCTCACAGTTTTTGGGTCAGAAATCCAGGGGAAGATTATAGTCAGGTAGGTATCAGTTAGGGCTTTGGTCTCATTTGAGAGCTTGACTGAAGGAGAAACTGCTTCTAAGATCACTCATGAGGTTATTGGAAAGATTTCCTTATCCAGACCATTGGACTGAGGGCCTCAGTTCCTTGCTGGCTGTTAGCTAAAGGCCTCTGTCAGTCCTGTGCTATGTAGACTCTCAACAAGGCAATTCACAATATGGCAGCCGGCTTCCCTCAGAGATAGCAAGCAAGAGAGAGTCCCCAAGATAAAAGCCACAATCTTTTTTGTAACCTAATTTTGGAAGTAGCATCCCGTTATATCTGCCACATTCTGTCGGGTAGAAGTGAGTCACTAAATCCAGCCCACGTTCACTGGGAGGGAACTGCATGAGGGTATCAATACGAAGAGACAGGAATCAGTGGCGGTGATCATCCAAGGTGATGATGGTGGTACTGATTTGGGGACGATAATCAGAGAGCCATCACTGTAAAGAATTTTAAGCAAATGAGTGCCATGAATGGATCCAGCTTGGAGAGATGCTGAAAATGGAGGTGAGACTACTTAGGAAGCTGTTTCAGTAATCTCTGTGACCTTTACATTTAAATAATTAATATTCTTTTATGTTTTGAGAATTGATATTTTTATTTAATCAACACATTTAACAATCATACCTCCAAATTTTGTTCTAAACTTCCTCTATCAATGAAAATTTTATTTATTTATTTATTTATTTATTTGGATTTTATTTATTTATTTGACAGACAGAGATCACAAGTAAGCAGAGAGGCAGGCAGAGAGAGAGGGGGAAGCAGGCTCCCTGACAAGCAGAGAGCCCGATGTAGGGCTCGATCCCAGCACCCTGGGATCATGACCTGAGCCAAAGGCAGAGGCTTTAACCCACTGAGCCACCCAGGCGCCCCTCGATGAAGTATTTAAAAAACAGTTTTCAAGGTTTATAAAAAGATCTGTGAGGAGTTACATTACAGTAAGGGCTTCAATATCATCTTGTCTTTTTATTTGCCTTTGAGCATATATTTAAATCAAGAGCAGCTTCAGCCTGGACTATTAAAGAAGATACTTTGGGCTTGGCCACTAACAATCTTCCGAGATGAAGGCAATGGATCTTCTAAATACAGAAGTACAAATATTCAAACACAAATCTCTCTGTGTCTCTCTCTGTGTCTCTCTCTCTGTCTCTCTCAGTCTCTCTCTCTCACTCTTTCTCTAAAAGCTTAGACTAGCCTGCAAATTAAAAATATAATCAAATACACAACTGTTAAAATTGCTAGAAAAATCAACATAAAAAATGGAACAGGGTTTCATAAAATGAAGAGAAAATTAACTTAGAAGTAAATGGTTTTAAAAGTGTGGGAAATTGTGTAACATGAGTTGACTAACATGTTATTTTAAGAATTATTTTTGCCTAGGAATGCATGAAGTTGTAATTATTTTCTTTTACTTTTTTCTGAAGCTTGACATTTGGGTTGAGACTGTACACCAAGAAGCCATTCTGTTAGCTGGGGCAGGTGACCTGCTTGACCCCATCAGCTATTCCCACCCGAACTCTGGGGTGGGTGACATCCAGTTTCAATAGCAGGTTTCATATTCTTTTGCCAGGGCAGTAGAGGGCAGGTTAGCATCTCTGGCTGGGGATTCTGTTCCTTTGGCCTGCTTTTATGTCTACAGTCAATTCACTTGCTTTAGTCTGCTTTCACCTCCTGGTTATTGATTTTGGCTGACATTTAGTTCAACATGTTATCCATTCTCTTAATCGTTTCAAAAAGAGAGAAGGGAGCAAAGACGTCCCAGCCATTACCCATCACATCAGCCCAGGACAGCTTTAGGTCATTCATTCCACAGACAGGGGCCCATGTATGAATAAGTGTTTTCCTTGACATTATTTTAGCCATAGCAAAAGTAATAGAAAAGTTAGCTCATGTCTCTATATTAAAGACTGGATTCTTTATTTTAATCAAGCATTTTTGTCTGCTTCTACTGCAAGCAGGTGCTTCCCCACCCAGCCCATATTACCATGAAATAATTAATGTTTATAAAAGTACAAATGGACATAATTTTGAAAGAGCTAAATATTACTCAGATAATTAGCAAGTAAAACCCTTTGAAAGAGGCAGAGACAAGTTGCATTTTTAGTTTGGCCTTAAAAATGCTAATCAGTTCAGTTAGGGAATCCTAACGGACTGCTCTGACATGACCCGAAGCCCAGGTGAAATAGGATGGATAGGCAGATGTCTGTCACCAAGACCACCGGGGGGTAGTTGAAGGAACTGGTTGAATTGTAAATATTCCGTAACCTTTTCACTCAGTTAGTAGGGGTATTGCATTATTTGAGTAAGGAAAGAAGTACATAAGCTGAAAAGTATTACATTATTTGAACCATTGCTAGTTTCAACCCTAATTTCTTCTAAGTTCTAGATCAGTATTTCTAATTGCCTCTTGAGACAACATCCAGGTATGAGCCTGTTCCTCCTTCATTATTCCCTGCCACTTACAGGTAGAATTGTCCATGTTGTTGTGAGATCTTTGAAGGCAGAGGTAATGTCTACGTCAGCTTTGTATCTCCAGTATTTTTCCCCAGAGTAGAAAGGAGGCAAGGAGATATAATCACATATCCAGCAACTGGAATGTTTCCTTGAAGAAATGAATTTATTATTTTGTAACTTGTAAACTTTAGGTTAGCACAAGGCTTGTGTCACAAAGCAGGATCCTGTCATTAAAAGATAAGATAGACATTGGCACCACCCTGGAAACCTGTTTATATATCTTTATTGTCAGGGCAGGTAATCACTCAGAACAAGTCATCAGGCTGGGATAAATTGAGATCTTTATTCTATTAGATAGGCATTAATCTAGTACTTCTTGTGGGCAAGTTACCATTAGAAGATAGATGAGTAAAACATAGCTCCTGAACCCTAAAAATTTCTTTTTAAAGGGATGCCCAACACTAATCATAGCTATAATTAGATAGTTTTCCATTGTCTGTTTCCTCTGTTCTTTCAAAGCTCTGTAAAGGGAGAGGATTTTTTATTTCTGGCAGATAGCACAGTGCCTGACACCCATTAGACATCCACAAATCCTTGTAAAAAGAACTAGTCATTTTGTTTTTGTTTTGTTTTATTTTTATTTTTTAATATTTTATTAATTTGTTTGACAGAGAGAGAGAGAGAGAACAAGCAGGCAGAGTGACAGGCAGAAACAGGCTTCCAGCTGATCAGTGAGCCCAGTGTGGGACTCGATCCTAGGACCCTGGGATCATGACCTGAACTGAAGACAGACACTTAACTGACTGAGCCACCCAGGTGCCCTGAAACTAGTCATTTTAATGCCAAATGGAGAGTGGTCACCCTTACCTCTCCATCCTCTTTTTCCCTCCCCCAGTCCCCTCTGCCACACCTTTAACCAGGGTCCTCAGACCTTACTCAAGATCTCTCCCAGCTAGCCTCCTTCCACACTGCCACCAGAGGGACCTTTCTAAAACCAGGCCTGGTCAGACTTAAAATCCTTACTGTCCTCTCCAACTGCTAACAGTGGTTCTTGGCTTTAGGGATAGGATCCTTTTAAAACTCTGATAAAAACCATGGGATATTTTTCCACTTAAAATGCATCTACAAGATCTTGTACTTAATTTCTAGGTGTTTGTGGTCTTTCTGAAAGCCCATTTCCTAAGCCTAATAGAGGTCTAAGAACTCTTACTGAAGAATTCCAAGATAAAATACAAACTGTTTAGTAGGACCTAAGACCTGTGTCATCTTTGTGTCCTTTTCTGGAACTATCCTCTCCCCAGCAGCCATACCCCCAACCTCTCTTTACACACCAGCTCTACCAGTTTAGTTTACCCCCCAAAATATGTCGTGTTCTTGCGGACTCCATGTACCTTTCTGGAGTCCATGTTCTCATCTCTCAAACCCATCCTTTGTCTGCTTAGTGAATCTTATTCTTCAAGCCCAAGCTCACAGCCTACTTCTTACAGAAAGCCTCCTCCAACGATAATAAAAGGCATCTCTTATTTCCTTGGGCTACCTCTGGTCTTTCATATATGTATGGGGTTGCTTATCTAACTATAATCATCTTTATTCACATATGTCTTCTCTAAACTCTAGAAATATTACTACTAATAACAATAATGGCTAGTATTCTGAGCCTACAATTGCAGGAGGCACTGTTGTAACCACTTATACATATAACATACTTTAAATCTCGCAAGAATTCTGTGAGGTGTTATTTTTTTTTTTAAGATTTTATTTATTTATTTGAGAGAGAGAGAGAGAGAAGCAGACTTCCCACTGAGCAGGGAGCCTGGCACAGAGTTCAATCCGAAGACCCTGGGATCGTGACCTGAGCTTAAGGTAGATGCTTAACGACTGAGACACCCAGGTGCCCCAGGTGTTATTTTTATCTATATTTTACAGTTGAAAAAGCCAAGATGCAAAGAAGCTAAGTTTAATACCTTGAGTCAAGAGATTTATCTGAAAACATGCTTATTAAAATGTACTGAATTGAGGTACAGTATTAGAAATATCAGCAAATTGCTGAAACAGGGCTTACAGCAGCTGCTGTTTGCTGAGAGCTGAGTTCTGTCACCGTGTACTTGGATTTTTACCTTACATTATCACTAATATTCACCGCATTTCAGCAAGGCAGGTATTAGTTTCCACCCTTAATAATGGAGGAAGAACACCCTCTGTTTAATCCCTTGACAGATTGCTTTGTTGCAATCTGAATACAGAAGAGGGAAGCCATGGGAAGACTTCTCAGAGGGGCTGGTCCATGAGTGAAGATGATGAAAACCCAAGTTTTGGCAGTTTTGTAGCCTGGAGAATGTGTGCGCTGCATTACAGGCATGTCAAAAGGGGAGATCACTCAGTCTCTCAGAACAACCCCCAAAATGAGGAGAACTGTGCTATGGTCATGTAGTCTCAGCCTATAGATCACATGGTCTCACTCTGAGTTCTGTTGATTTAAAAACTTGAATATTAGTGCTTCCGGGCGCCATCAATTTCCAGAAGATTGGTTTCTAGTCGTTATGTTTAAATTGAGTCAATGTATAAAAATTGAAATGCTTTGTTAGGCCCTAATCTGTTCATGGATAAGTATCGCCACTCCTTGTTGCCCTATCTGTATGAGAAGTTACATCACAATTAAAAAGATTGCCAGGAACACAGAGATCAGAACTGTGGGAGTTGATGAGACTTAATTTTCCAACAAATGCTGAGCATATCCATATGCCACTCATGCACTGAGGGATATAACAGTGGTCAAAAAAGATGAAGATTCTATGCTCACAGGTATTAAATACTAGTGTTTCCTCATTAGGTCCTGTAATTCTGTCCTTCCACCTGCATTGCAGGGGCAACCCCATTCTGTGCTTACGGTGATTACAAGGAACTCTCCTTTGAGCAGTACAGTCAACTCCCAGTACAGGCTCCCTGACTGCCCCTTCCCTATTGATAGTCTATATTGATAATAAATCTATTTTAGATTTAAGAAATTCTTTCTTGAGTGATGTTTGTTCTAACAATTAGATTATTCTCAAGTCTTGGTCTCATAACCTTCCATCCCTGTAAAAAGACTCTATTTTCTGTTCTGATACATGTTGACTTAGTTTAAGAGAGCCGGAGGACTGGTTTCTCTCATCCTGTTCGTGGTACTTCATTGCTGGTTTTATGCATCAGCTATGGAGATGAGTTTGAGTCCAAGTATGCTTCTGTACTTGCCTGCAAATTGGCAAAGAGATCATTGTGTCTGTAGCTTGTAGTATAGAGAGAAAACGGGTTGAAAATGTAACTTGGAGCCAAAGTAGGAGGATTTGGGGGAGTGGGAACTTTATTCTTTATTTAGTAGAAATTCATCTCAGGTTTTATTAAAATAAGAAGTGACAAAATCAGGTATGTGTTTTTAGAAGGTACAGACTTCAGGACAAACATTCAGATAGACAAGATAAGTGCTTTCTTTTTCTTTCTTTTTTTTTTTAAGATTTTATTCATTTATTTGACAGAGATCACAAGTAGGCCGAGAGGCAGGCAGAGAGAGAGAGGAGGGAGCAGGCTCCCCGCTGAGCAGAGAGCCTGACGTGGGGCTCAATCCCAGGACCCTGAGATCATGACCTGAGCTGAAGGCAGAGGCTTAACCCACTGAGCCACCCAGGCACCCCTCTTTTTCTAAAAGCTGATCCTAACTTCAGTTTTATGCCTCCCTTCTTCTAGTTCATACAATTTAATCCAAGTTAGTTTAGGGTCTTCCACCATTCTTCCTATATTTCCTTGCCACACATAAAAACAATGATTTGGGGGCACCTGGGTGGCTCAGTGGCTTAAAGCCTCTGCCTTCGGCTCAGGTCATAATCCCAGGGTCCTGGGATGGAGCCCTGCATTGGGCTCTCTGCTCAGCAGGGAGCCTACTTCCCCCTCTCTTTCTCTGCCTGCCTCTCTGCCTACTTGTGATCTCTATCTGTCAAATAAAAAGAAAAAACAAAAAACAAAAAACACAAAAAAAACAATGATTTGGCTTTTCCTGTTTTTTTTTGTTTGTTTGTTTCTTTCTTTCTTTCCATGCCAATTCTAAATAATGTTTTTCTGGCTAGGGGGTTAATACGTTTTCCCTGATATATTTGTGAATATAAGAACAGAAGGGACATGGGCCACATTCCTGAAGAGGGCCCAAAATACAAATGAGCCCCCAGAGTTTTCTGCTCTCAGCAGGGTGCCGAAGCCGCACCATGGAAATGGCCAGCTGGCTTGTCCTGGAGCCTCTAAGAGTTCTCAGTTGCTAGTGTAAGGGGCAAGAGTCCTAGCATTAAGATAGTTAATGTTCTTATGAAACCTCAGTGAGTTTCCCACAGCAATGGAATTTTTCCCATGTGCCCAAGAGGAATGGGGAAGTAGTCGAGACAGAGTTAGAAAAATCTAAAGAGTGACCTCGCAGTCCATAGGTGAGAGATAAGGCATGATCTGCTCATACTGAGAGATTATTTAAGTCCCGGGATCCTAGATGAAGAATTAAGCCTCATATGAGAAATTAAGTTTTAGAAAGTTAAACAATTTTGTATATCTTTTATACCTAACTAGTTGGCCTAAAATTCTGACCTCTGCATAGTTTCAAATCCAAAATCCATGACTATCAAGGAAAGTTGCCTAATCAGTAGAAGGTTAGAGTATGCTACCAGGTAGCTGAGAACAGGGAAAATGCTGAGTTCAGTTTCATCCTGGGTGGCTCAGTTGGTTGGGCGGCTGCCTTCGGCTCGGGTCATGATCCCGGCGTCCTGGGATCGAGTCCCACATCGGGCTCCTTGCTTGGTGGGGAGCCTGCTTCTCCCTCTGCCTCTGCCTACCACTCTGTCTGCCTGTGCTCTCTCTCTCTAACAAGTACATAATTTTTTTAAAAAAAGGCAATTTCAGGCTAACACGTCTGTAGCTCTCTGAATAACTAAACATGGAATTAAAAGCAAAGTTCTAGCATGGGAAAACAATCTACGGAGAAGCAACAAATAGTTAATTGACTAGTTGATGTAGGGATATACTAATTACCCAAATATTCACTGAGTACCCAAGTCTTGATGTTGATGGGGAACCAAAGGTTAAAATAAGGAAAATATTCTCCTATTAAGTAATGTTCTACACTTGATATCAGCCAAAAGGCTGAGAAGTGATTCTCCTATTAAGTAATGTTCTATAAACCTAGTCACCTACCTAATTAAAATACCCTATGCAATTCATTGTAGCATCTTCTCACACCCATCCAGTCAAAGCCTTTTAATAGGCCCTAGCTGATAGTGACTCATATAAAATACCCAACGTAGAATTCAATTGCAAATTGAAATTTCAAATTTGACAAGATCTGATTTCCTGAAGTTTCTGTAAGTAATACAGGATTACTCGTATCCTACCAGCATTACTGACAGAATGCCATGTTGTCCTGCCTTAATTTTTGTTGGAAAAGTCAGAATTTAATTCAGTGTACAATTGCTATAAGAATGGATGCACAGTTGAATTATAAACTAAATTTATTAAAAACCAAACATATTATATGGGCGCCTGGGTGCTCAGTGGGTTAAAGCCTCTGCCTTCGGCTCAGGTCATGATCCCAGGGTCCTGGGATCGAGCCCCATATCGGGCTCTCTGCTCAGCAGGGAAGCCTGCTTCCCCCTCTCTCTCTGCCTGCTTCTCTGCCTACTTATGATCTCTGTCTGTCAAATAAATAAATAAAATCTTTAAAAATAAAATAAAAACCAAACATATTATAAACTTTTTTTAAGTCTTTAAGGTAACATCCCTGTTTAACATGGTTTGTTTTAGAGATGTGATGTGTTTTAAAGGGAGAGAGCGGGGATGGGCAGAAGGAGAGGAGGAGATAGAGAATCCCAAGCACAGATGCAGAGCTTAATCTCATGACCCTGAGATCATGACCTGAGCAAAAGTCAAGAGCTGGATGCCCAACCAACTGAGCCAGCCAGGCGCCCCTTTCAGTAACTTTTTCTAATCATGAGTATCTCCTGTACTAAATAAAGCAGATGGAAGTGCACACAGGCAAAAAGATAGTTCCTCTGGAGCCATCCTGTCTAGAGGACAAATATACCTTAAATGGGAAATACATAGTGAAGGTAGAGATCACTAGATCAGATTGACACATGATGAACTGGCAACCAAATGCCCACTTATCTTAAATCCTCATTTCTAATTTTACAACTGAGTACTGAAAATGAACTTATTTTAAAATATGAAGCCCACATTTAGCAAGTATGAACATGCATGCTATGCTCGCTGTAAAGTCTTACTGGAGCTTACTTACCTAGCCTTATTTCCTTTGCCTATTTCTCTTACATATTTATGTTGTAAGTATCTAAATATGTACAATATGTTCTGTTGTAACAGTGTAGTTACAAAATGTGGTCTAAGTTAAATACAAGAAGTACGAAGGATTTTGCAAGTAGGTTACAAGGTGAAGGTGCTGAAGATGATAGCTTTGCCTGTAAAGGTAAACAAGATCTTCTGGAGAAAAAAATAAAGAAGGCTGATATTCTGTAACTACTGGTTTCCCATTTAAGAGCTTGGGAAGCTTGTTTAATGCAGTGGCTCATGAACTTTTTCCTGGGAACTGTGGCTTGCTTGGATCACAGTTTAAAGCTGACCTTGAATTAGATTATCATGCATAGCCTTTGGTCTGTTTTAGCAGCCTTGGGGTCCTTGGCTCTCTTAGTGCAGAAAAATTTAGAATTGGCTGGAAGGCTCTCTGGTGTGCTCTTGAAACCTAATAATTCTACCAGGAAGTCAACTGAAGAAGATCATTCAGGCTTCAGGAAACATTGCAATTTCTGAGTACCATTAATGAGGGAAGTTGACCCTAAGGAGAAACTTTGGATGGATTTTCTTTACCTCTGTTCTCAAGGGACCCCAGAATGCTGAAATGTCATGAACATTTTACTACTGTTTTAAACTGAATTGCTTTGAGACACTCAAAAGTAATTTTCCAAATTTTTATAGTAAGGCCAAATCTAAGATGATTTCCCTCAAACCATTTTCAGTTCAAGTGTATGTGGGTGGGGAAAATTTTTTTTGTTTAAAAAGCCCCTGGATCTAGACTCTTTGAATGATGTGGATTCTAAACTGCATACTTTTTGCTTTCCTAGGAGAAGTTCTTTTTCTTTATGTCACACAACTGGTATTTCATCACTTTCAAAAGCCCTGTGGGCCCTTGCTTTTTCTCCAGCACACTAATCCCTCAGCCTTTCTTCCAGAATAGGCCTGTCTGTCCCTTCTCAGAGCAGCACTATTTATCCTCTCATCCACAGATATTTTGTTAAACTCCTATCACAGCCAAGGGGTTAAGGGAAGATACAAGATTCAGAAGCAAAACCTCGGCCCAGAAAAGAAAGCATAAAGTCTAGAGAAGTGCTAAAACACACAAACAGGTCACTGTAATATAAAGCAAAGGGTGTTCTCTGCCGTAAATCTGCACAGGAAGAATTGTAAGGTAGTCAGAGAAGGGGAGGATGTGACTTCCAATCCGGAAGGGACCATGGTAAGGCTTTATGAAGAGATGGCCTTGTGAAGTAGGGAGTGGGATCTGGGGATGCAGTTACTGTGTGAGTTTAGGTTTGTTTAAAGATAGAGGAAATCAAGGTAGAGCTCATGTAATGTAGTCTCTTAGAAGGCATTTTTTTTTTTTTTTGTAAAGATTTTGTTTGTTTATTTGACAGGGAGAGAGGGAACACAAGCAGGAGTGGGAAAGGGAGAAGCAGACTTCCAGCCAAGCAGGGAGCCCAATGAAGGGCTTGATCCCAGGACCCTGGTTTTATGACCTAAGCTGAAGGCAGATGCTTAAGGACTGAGCCACCCAGGCGCCCCTGGCAATAAAAATTTTTTTTATTAGTGTTGTCTAGCTGACATATTGTAGGAGCCACATATGTAGTTTGTAATTTTTCATAGCCACATTCGAAGGTAAAAACAAGGAAAATTCTAACAATACCTTTCAAAAAAAATAATGATACCTTTCATCTAACCCAGTAAACCTAATATATTAACTTTCAACATGTAATCAATATAAAACTTATTAAAGAGGTATTTCTAATCTTTTTTTCACACTATGTCTTTGAAATCTGGTGTTGCATTTTATACCTACAGAACATATCAGTTTACATTAGCCATCTATGAAATGCTGACTAGTCATGTGTGGCTACTGATCCCATAGTGGACAGTGGTAGTTCTTGACCTGATTTTAGTTAATGAGAAAAGGAAATAAAAACATAAGTAGATTGAAGAACACTAGGAGATAACAGTCTTCTTCTTGTGACAATTTGTTTGATTTGGGTTGAAAAATGTGAGTAATCCCCAAAATGACCGGCTCAAGGTCTCTTCCTGCTCTTGGTAATTATTTTGATTGTTAATCAGGTATCCCCAGTGTCTACCCACAGTTCTTTTGTTTAGGGGTTAGGTAACTCAATTTCTGTTGCTATAAATGTACAGGTGACTGAGTCCAAAGCTAATTAGTTTAATACACCGTTGTCGATTTAGTTATGACCAGTGAGACTGAAGGAAACGTATTCTTGGGTATATAGGAAAGATGCTTCCTCTCTCTATTGAGAAAACAACCTGAGGTATGTCTGTCTGTTTCTTTCTCTGGATTTGAACAAAGAAATTTTAGATGGAGATCACGAGCAAGACTGAAGGAATAGTGGAGACACAAAAAGCCTTTGGTTACATCAGTAAACCTCAGAACCTGTCTAACCTGATATCTTGTGGGAGAGATTGTTACCCAATACCCATCTTCTCCTTTTGCCTTGGTAATGGATCTTGATGTGTGATTCTGGCTCATTGCCACACAGAATAAATACCATATTTCCTGGTCTCCTTTGAAGTGAAGGATGGCCATATAACTCATTCTAGCCAGTGAGATGTACATTGAAGTGTTATGTATGACTTCCAGGAAGTCTTATACTTCATGGTTTCCACTATAGCAGCTTTCTTTTCTTTTTTTTTTAAAGATTTTATTTATTTATTTGACAGAGATCACAAGTAGGCAGAGAGGCAGCAGAGAGAGAGGAAGGGAAGCAGGCTCCCCGCTGAGCAGAGAGCCCCATGCAGGGCTCCATCCCAGGACCCTGGGATCATGACCTATAGCAGCTTTCTTGACCATGGTATGATCTTAGAGTTTGAAGGTTGTATGCTGAAGGGCATTGAAGGGCAATGGAGCAGAAAAATTGGAGCCTAAGTTTCTAGGAAAATCATAAGGCCTCCACATCACTTTTAACCACCTAAACCTGCATTTATTTTATGTGAATGAGGGATAAATCTGTTTTTCTACAACCACTGATACTTTGATTCTTTTATGGGATGGCTAAAACTCTGTTGAAGCAGGTCCTTCTTTTGGTGGTTGTGTTAGTGACCTAACATACACAAGCCCCTGCTAGCAGGAAATCGATCTTTTATGGAGGAAAAGAAATACAGTAAACAAGTGAAAGACAGACTTCCCAGTAGAGATGGGAACAATGAGAGGAGTGGTCCTATGCATTCAGGGAGGCCTCCTTGAGGAGCAGACATTGGAGCTGTGGCCTGTGGGGCAATAAGGAGCCTATCACAGAAGATCTGATCCAAGCACTCCAGGCCAAAAGAGTAGGCTGACCAAGTGGCCTAAGACGAAAATGGAAGTGATGCCAGTGTGCCTGGAATGGATGGACTGAGGGCAGGGGATAAAGAAACGGGAGTCTCAGGCAGGATCCTGATTAGACAGGACCTTCTAGACCAAGAAATATTTGAACCAGGAAGTACTGGATACTTTTTTAAACAGAAGAATAAATGGTCTGGGTCCTTAACTTTTTATTTTCATACTAATTTATATCTTTATGATCACTTAATGGATAAGACAGTAGAATTATTTATGGTAGAAAGTGAGGAATGATAGTAGCTGGGACTAAGAAGGTAGCCGTGGACATAAAAATAGACACATGTATTTTTATTTGATTAAAGCATTTGGGAAGTAGAAGGGATATTCCAATAGTTAATTAACCTTGTAGCATTGATCTCTTGTTTTCTGTCTAATTGTAGGTCATTGCTATTCTTTGTCCTTACCTAGGAGAGAGGAGGGCCTAGGAGTGAGAAAAATGCTGAAAAATAATGGCAGGTGGATAAAAAAGGTCAGGAAATGGAAAAGTGTGCAAATCAGGAGAAAGCCTAAGGAGGCAGAGCAAAGGAAACAATGTTGGGAGCACCCCAGACATTTTCACAACCCCCTAGATAAAAGATGATAAAGCAGAAAGGAAGAGGAGACATGGAGGAATGGGAATGTGCTCATTCCAAAGCTTCATCTAAGCCCTTTTTGCAGAAAATACTTTAGCCTATAGAATGTTTTTAGAGAACTGGGGAAGGGACTTTTTTTTTATATCACTTAGTGGTAAATAATAAAACTCTCATCATTTTATTTTATTTTAAAGATTTTATTTGTTGGGGCGCCTGGGTGGTTCAGTGGGTTAAGCAGCTGCCTTCGGCTCAGGTCATGATCCCAGCATCCTGGGATCGAGTCCCACATCGGGCTCCTTGCTCGGCCGGGAGCCTGCTTCTCCCTCTGCCTCTGCCTGCCTCTCTGTGCTCGCTCGCTCTCTCTCTCTCTCTAACTAATAAATAAATCTTTAAAAAAAATTTATTTGTTTATTTGACACAGAGAGAGAGAGACAGAGATCACAAGTAGGCAGAGAGGCAGGCAGAGAGAGGAGGAAGCAGGCTCCCTGCTGAGCAGAGAGCCCGATATGGGGCTCGATCCCAGGACGCTGGGATCATGACCAGAGCCAAAGGCAAAGGCTTTAACCCACTGAGCCACCCAGGCGCCCCAACTCACATTATTTTAAATGAAATGGCTCATTTAGTTTTGATGTTTTTTTCATAATATATATCCTTCATATTTACTCTTCCTTCCTAATATTGCTATTTTTTAAAAGATAATATTACATGTTGATAGTCCTATAGAGTTCCTAAACTCATTTTTTTTTAGTTTAAGTGATTTTTTAAAAAACTTTTAAAGGTACTATGTATGCATTACTAAAAATACCTAAGATGTAAAGTTGTGCAGAGTTGGAAAATATCCTTAATTCTGTTAGCTAATAGGTGAATTTTTTTGAAGATTTTTATACAATTAAGATTGTACCATTTTTAGCTTGTTTTCCTTTATTTCTTAGACATTATCACATGAATATAGTCCAATGTTTTAAAAATATTTTTATTAATGTATTTTTTAGGAAACATATCAAATATTTTTTAATTTGAATATTGAACAAATACTTTATTTTTTTTAAGATTTTTATTTATTTATTTGACAGAGATCACAAGTAGGCAGAGAGGCAGGCAGAGAGAGGGGGGGGGGGGAGGAAGCAGGCTCTCTGCCAAGCAGAGAGCCCAACTCGGGACTCGATCCCAGGACCCTGGGATCATGACCTGAACCGAAGGCAGAGGCTTTAACCCACTGAGCCACCCAGGTGCCCCTGAACAAATACTTTAATTGCGTGGTCACTGCATAGTTTTCTTATCACTTCCTAAATCTTGAATATTTAAGTTATTTTCAATTTTTCACTATAATAAATTATATTGAGATAACTATCTTTGTCCATAAATCTCTATCTTCATTTTAATACTATCTCCTTAGATTTGATTCCCCAAAGAGCTATTAGACATGTAGATTTTTTATTAAGCCTCTGTTGGAACTATTCTTAACTCTGTGTTTTTCATCCCTTTTTAAGTTTGGCTAATAGCTAATTTCTGTGAATTCTATGTCTGTCCCAGGCCTCAAAGCAAGCCTACCTCCCCGTTCCCACTGCCATAGTGTAGACAAGATCCGAATTACATGTGGATCATAATTCCTGCAGTGCTTTCCTCTCTGGACTGCCTAATTCTTCCTCTTCTCACTCAAATCAGTCCTATATATACACTGCTGTTAGAGGCGTCTTTCTCAAATATGTCCCTGACACCGCTTCTCTGCTCAAAAAGCTTTGCCACGGCTTAGCACTGACTACTTCACTAAATGAAAACACATCATTCTGCCAATCAAAGGCCAACTGGCTGCCTGGTAGATGCCCCAGTACTCTTGCCAGGTCTCCTATATGCAGCCTCTATAGGACGCATGCGTGGTCTGTTACATCTTGCTTCTGTCGAGAACTGTGAAGAATGTGAGATTTTCCCCTATTGGCAGTCTACTAGCCTCATGGTTTCATGGATGCTGGTAGACCCTATGAGACTCCTGGAGCAGAGTCAAAGGACAGTTTCTTATGCAAAAACAGGAGCCAGCGTGTCCGTATTTTTTGTGCCAGTTCCTCAAGCTCCACTTCACACAGGTTGACAGAAAGGGAGTGGGACAATACCAGTACTCACAGTGGGTTGTGAATGAACACTGAGCCTGGGACACTGGAATCTTTTATAAAATGAACAAGGAGAATTCCTGGCCCTTGCTCTGAAGGAGTATACGATCTACAACTTGGCATAGATTCCAGAAAAAAAATGTCAGTCGGTGACTTGCTCCCAAGTTGTGGAAAAATGTGTTAGGCCTATGAATAATTATCCCCAACAACTCTCAGATTCTTCTTTCTGCCTAGAATGTCATCTTTTTCGATTTTGTTTTATTAATAATCTATCTATAGAGGCCATTTTTTTAATACTTCATTTATTTATTTGAGAGAGAGGGCATGAGCGAGGAGAAGAGGTGAAGGAAAAGCGGGCTCCCTGCTGAGCAGGGAGCCTGATGTGGAGCTCAATTCCAGGACCCCGGGATCATGACCTGAGCTGAAGGCAGATACTTAACTGACTGAGCTGCCCAGGCACCCTTACAAAGGCCATTTAAAACTATTTGCTTTTAAAACTGCCTTCAGGGAGCCAGAAATAGTCTCCCTTTTTACAATGTCCATAGCACTGTTTTTATACTTCTATCTACCTTGTTCCTTTTTTTAACTGTAGTACTTTAGTAAACTAGATTTTCTATAGTCAAAAACATTCATAATTTCTTGTGTTTAGGGATAATCTTACTTGGCGTTGTGTTTCTGTTAATATCTGGAGAAGATATACAATAAACGATTAAATTCTACAATATCCAGTGATTTCAGTAGGAGAACTTTCATGGACGGTGTCTATCACAGAAATTGGCTCATGAGACTTCCTAATCACCATAATTTTGGCTTGGAAATATGGAAAGAATCAAGTCTTTGTCAGCAAGCAAGGACTAAAAATGAAAAGATAGAGATGTGCACATGGGGCAGGAGGGATCTTAAAGCAAAATGTATAAAACAGAGTTGTACCTAATTCAAAATCATGACTAAACATAAGCTATGATGTAGAGAAAAGTTGCAGAGTAGAGTTTGAAGAAGCAGCTAATAGTGGGAAGATAAGCATAGAGTTGCATACAGAAGCAGAAATCTGCCCAAGGAGTCCCAAACTAAGATATTACTGCTGGGGAACCTAGCCGCCTTGGATTCTGAACCACTGACCTTTAAGTTGTTATTTCAGTGATGCTCTTGCTTCCTCCCTATTTGGTTCTTGACTTGGGACTCCTCTTGACTGAGAGTCATTGTCCCCTTAGTCTTTCAAAACCAGCATTATCCTCCCCATTTTTTCAGGCAACCAGAGTGAGTCACTGCCCCTTAGAACTGGAAGATCCTAGCAAAGAAATTGATAGAACAAACCAGTAAGTAGTAGTATGCTAGGAAATGTTTAACAACTGACTCTTAGGAGGCGAAGGGTCTAATTGGTAGTATTTTTCAATTTTGATGGCATAAATACTCCTACCATGACTTATTTCAAGCTACCAACATGTTTCAGAACAGTACAGAGTCAGGAAGAGGTGTATGACTGGTTCTCTTGAGACTGTATAAATTGACCCCAGTATAACACTAGATTAAAAAATTAAACTTAAGTATAAGGATCTTGTTCTTTTTTTCATCTTCCTTATAAAAGTCAGTAAATGTATTCTGAGTTATGACTTTAAAAATATGATACTGGGTTGGGGGCAACTGGCTGGTTCAGTTGGTAGAGGATGCAACTTTTTTTTTGTTTCCACAGAGGGAGGGGGAGGGGCGGAGGGGGGAGAGAGAGAGAGACTCTTAAGCAGGCTCCACTCCCCAGCACTTAGAGCTCCATCTCACAATCTTGAGATCATGACCTGAGCTGAAACCAAGAATCAGGGACTTAACCAGCTGAACCACCCAGGTGCGCCATGACTGTGTAAGTTCAAGTCCTATGTTGGGCATATGGCTTACTTAAAAAGAAACATGATAGTACTGTTACATGAATGTTTACCCCTCCCATCCTATTATATTATGCCACTTAATTTATAGGAAATTTTAACTCCCCTGTATAGTTTGGATGATACATGTTATTTTGTTTATATTTTTCTCTAACCATATGCACCCTATTTTTGCCATAGTTTTGGTTAAATTTGATATCACTTAGTGCATTTTGAGTTGTTACATTATAAAAACTGCTTGACTTACTTTCAAATTGAAAAACTTCAAATGAAACAAGAAAACCCATAAGTACTTCAGAGC
Source organism: Taxidea taxus jeffersonii (assembly GCA_003697995.1). Taxonomy (NCBI): domain Eukaryota; kingdom Metazoa; phylum Chordata; class Mammalia; order Carnivora; family Mustelidae; genus Taxidea; species Taxidea taxus. Next base: position 4,462 of record RCUC01126761.1, on the reverse strand, counting down.
CTTAAAACTGTCCTACACTACATGTGGTGATTTGAAATTATTGTGGTACTTTCCTTTTGGTTATAAGTACTTCTCTTTCTAAGTACTAGGGACTCTGAACTTACAAAGTAGGAAATAATTTAAAATTATTGGAGTGCTTCCGGTTTTTAGGAGACCTGCATTCTTTCAAATTGGAATTCCAATTTGTGAAGTGCTTTAGTAAGTTTAAATTGCTGAATGCAGTAGACTCAAGATTCTGGTACAGAGCGAGCTCCTTACCAAAGTGCTTATTATACATTAAAAATCACTCAGCAGGGGCGCCTGGGTGGCTCAGTGGGTGAAAGCCTCTGCTTTCGGCTCGGGTCATGATCCCAGGGTCCTGGGATCGAGCCCCGAGTCGGGCTTTCTGCTCCGCGGAGAGCCTGCTTCCTCCTCTCTCTCCTTGCCTGCCTCTCTTGCTTACTTGTCATCTCTGTCTGTCAAATAAATAAATAAATAAAACCTTAAAAAAATAAAATAAAATAAAAATCACTCAGCAGATTCTAAGAGGACATGGCAAGATTATTAATTTATTTTTTTCCTTCAATCTGCAATTAAGGACTTAAATGATATATGTGAAGAATAAAAGTAGAACCATATTTTAATCATAAATGTTAAGTCATATCTTTACATTTTGATCCATCTATGATAAAGAGGTTTGTATTAGACTTTCTGAAACAGTGTGGACTTGAAAAGACGTGAATGAAGATAAATTTCATAGGTCTGAATAAACTCATTTTTATGGAAAACACTCTAGTACTGTTTCTCGTGCCTTATGGGATGGACAACACAAATAAATTGTGACCTTAGATTTCAGTGTATTATGGAAATTGTTATGAAATTAATTAGTGCAGCAGTTTTATTCTGGTTGAAATAAAAATAAATTTTACAAAAGCTAGTATAGTTATTTTCGAAAATGTTAAATTATGTAAGCAAAAGAGTAAACCTTTTTTTTTTTTAATCTTCATAAATCAAGTAACAACCAAGGCTGGTGGCCATGACAGTTTATGTTTGTCCATAAAGAAATGGATTCAAAATTTCAAAGCCCTTCCACCTCCTTATAGCCTTAGCAAGTCATAACTGAAGTCAGTGACTCTTTGTAGGTCCATCCATTACAAAGAAATGAGTCCCCTGCCTATGGATTTCCATCACTTGGTTCATATGTTTCTTAAATGCTGTAAGAAGCAAACAAATGAATGCAACAGTTTGCCTTTTCTCCTATGATTTGGGAAAAACATAGATGTAAATTTTCTTCCCTCCATCCTAAAAAAAGCTGTCATTATGGTAGCTACTACCACCACCAATAAAAACTGTAGCAAAATGAAAACAAAAAAAACAGAATACATCACTAATCTGTATATACATTAGTTGTACATGGAGTTTAGTAATTTTCTAGCACAGAATTTGCCATCCTAAAACATGTATAAAATCCAAAAGCAGGATTGTTTTTATTTTTAAAGCTATAAACTGATTTGACATTACTTCCTTACTGGAAGAATTTGATCTTTTAAAATATTTTAGGTTGGGGGTGCCTGGGTGGCTCAGTGGGTTAAAGGCTCTGCCTTTGGCTGGGGTCATGATCCCAGGGTCCTGGGGTCAAGACCTGCATTGCATCAGGCTCTCTGCTCAGCAGAGAGCCTGCTTCCCTTCCTCTCTCTCTGCCTGCCTCTCTGCCTGCTTGTGATCTCTGTCTGTCAAATAAATAAAAAAATAAAAATCTTTAAAAAAAATATTTTATCTTGGGGCACTTGGGTGGCTCAGTAAGTTAAGCATCTGCCTTCAGCTCAGGTCATGATCTCAGTGTCCTAGGATTGAGCCCTGTGTCAGGCTCCCTGCTCGATTGGGAGCCTGTTTCACCTTCTTCTTCTCTCCCAACCTGTACTCTCTCTCTCTTTCTCTAACATCTAAATAAAATCTCTAAAAAATATATTTTATCTTACTTGTTTCTTAAAAAAAAAAAGTACATTCAGATCTGTGAAAAGAATAAAAGATATTTTCATATAAACCTAGAAGAGCAATTCCTAATGGAAGAGAAAGTGTTCTGAAAAAGTTCCTTGTTATCCTAAATACAGTTTTTATGGGGCATATTTGTTGGGGTGGAAAATAATGTGCCTTAAAACTTACTTGACAGTTACTTGAGAATTCATTTTTTAAAATGTCTCATTTTAACATTTTAAATTATTATTATTAATTTTTTTAAGTAGGCTCCATGCGTGGTGCCCAACATGGGGCTTGAACTCATGGCCCTGAGAACAATGCCTGCGCTGAGATCAAGAGTCAGCCCCTTAACCAACTGAGTCACACAGGCACCTCTTGAAGTTTTAAATTATTAAAATCCAATTGATGGAAAAGAATGTTCTCTGTATGATGGGTTTTGTTGTTGTTGTTGTTTGTGTGTTTTTTGTGTTTTGTTTGTTTTTAAATTAAGCACAAGAAGCCACCCATGCATATATGCACATGGAATTAGACTTTTTAAAGGGTTCACATCTTTAATTTTTTTAATGTTACATAAATTATTTCATAATGTAAAATAGGATTAGAAGGTTTACAGGAATTCCCTCCTTAACATATGGAAAGCAACATATACAGAGGAACATAGGCAATAACTGTGCCTTCACTTACAATGCTGTTTTGGAAGCTAGATTTAACGAAAATTCAAAACCTTATAGTTGTACCATCCATATAGCCTCCCTCATCTAACTCTAATATTGATAAAATGCAGGTGAGCTATCCAGAATATAGAATATAGCCTGAAAACTCAACTTACAGATTTACAGACTTTTAGTTACTGATATATTAAGAGTTTGACTGTAACCCCTTTCACCATAGGACTGGTAAGAAAGTGTATAAGCCCTTCCACATTTTTCATGAACAGAAAACTACTATATAACCAAAGCACCAGATTAGACCAGATCCAGGAACATTTCCAGCACAGAACAGAACGTGGCATATTGGTACAAGGAGCAGGGTATTCTTTCTTAGAATTTCTGCTTTCATTTTATCTGCCACTATTCACACTGTATGCTCTCTGAATAGCAAAATGCTTTCTGAACTTTTAAAGGACCTCACTCATTTTTATCACTTCTTTTACAAGGAGCATATGTTGATCTTATTTCCGGAGGCACTATTTAGGTTTCTATTCATGTAATTGAAGGAAATAAAATATGTGTGTGTGCCTTATCTCTCAAAGGCAGAACCTACTTATCATTGACTTTTAAGTTGCAAAGAATACAAGATGACTCCTGCATGCTCTAAGAAGCAATTAGCATATTGTGAATTCCCAAATGTTAAATGACAGCCTTATACAAGAATCTGGCATCTGATGCATTTTGAATTTATATTTCCAATAAAATATCTGTGTGTTAAGAAATCTCTTTTTTAGTAGCAAACACATCAAGTCAGAGTCCAAAAGGACCAAAGTGATGAAACTGAGTAAAAGAAGGGAAATCAGAATTCTAGGTTTTGAAATACACCTGGTAAGTGTGTGTGTGTGTATGCATGAGTGTATTTTTTTTTTTTTAAACTAAGTCATGCTATTACCAATTGCTTTGGCCTATAATCCCATGTATACTCCTAGCAAAATGTTTTTAAGAAGGCACATAGCTGAATTGATTTGCCAACGTCCAGGTTCGGCTGTGAGATAACAATAATTAGGATAGTAAAAGTAACATTGGAAATGCAATTTTTTCCCTGAAATTATAAGGGAGGACTCAAAAACAATACTTCTTCCTTCATAGTATTTATACTGTTTTGTGTTTTGCAGTGTGTGTGCCTATATGAAGAGCCGGGGCTGGGACAAGGGCATAAGATTGAGAGAAAAGGAAATCATTTTTGCTTTTAAGATTTTTCTAGGTAATTTACTTAACAATTTTAAAACTAAAAAAGAAAAAAAAAATGGCGTATTTTAATGTTAGATCTTGAAGCCTTATGGGCCAGAGAAGATTTTTACCAGATATGAGGCTTAGGGCAATAACAGATGCTATCATTTCTTGGAGACTGGTGATCCACTAAAATTACAGGAGAACATCTGTATAACCGTGGTTTCTGATGGAACTAATGAACTATAACCTATATGAGATCAGGTCTTTATTGAATGATATTCTTACCTTTAAAGGGAGATTATGTGACTCCTGTAATACTCAAATTCAGGCAGTAATGTACCATCAATAATAATTCTTTGTAGCACTGTTCATGTTATGACTTATCATCCCCTTTGAAGTTGTTACCTGATGGGTTTTGTTTCCTGGAGCTTAGCCAGTTTAAAAGCAGGATGGAAATTAGTTACTTCATTTTCAGCACAAATCAAAGACAGACATTGTCTAGGTAGATGTTCTACATATAGGAACTTTCAAAAGCCCACCTTTCTTTGAAGCTTCCATAGCTTCTGACAAAGCTGGCTCTTTTGAAAGGAGATTGGAGGCTCAGTGGATGTGAAAGGGAGTAG